>JAKCPI010011781.1:0-80363 GCA_023213315.1 Euborellia annulipes | reverse complement strand
GGCTCTTATTTAATTATATGATTAGCTTAAAAACTTGATGTGATAAGGAATCGAAACTCTTAGTCAAAAGCTTATCCAATGGATAGCTAGTTAAAACAACCGGTCCTTAAAAAAAACACAAACTTATTAGTCCAAATATATTTAGTAGCTACCCATTTAAAAAAAAAAATAAATAAATAATTCAATACATTTATAATTAAATTGAAATTAAACGGTATTATTATAAAAAATACTTTTTTCAGTTTCAAACTTCAAAGAATATTCAAACAAAAAAATGTTAATTTTAATTTACAATAAAATGAGAGGAGGGAATTTTTTTTAATAATAAATTTGATTGATCTTTATTTATTTATTTATTTATCAATAGAATGATTTTCTGCCTCCATTTTCATATTGTAAAATTTCACCTCCTCCCCAGAAGCTATTTGTTAAAATAATATTATTTCATTTTATGTATTTGGAAAACAAGAAAATTTAATTTGCTAACATGTATTCATAAAACATTTAACATTAAGGGGATTCAGAAGCGACGTCTAAAATATACTTTTTAAAATAGCGTTTTCCAAACTGTGAGGCCCACTTCCCTAGGGAGGCGCGGACTAGTCTAAGGGGAGGCGCGAATAGTTGGCCACCAGGACCAATTTTCCAAATGATTGCTAGTTTTAATATAAATAAGAATAAATAAAAAAAATATTTTTATATAAATTTATATTTTTTAACATTAAAAATTTTTGTTTTTGTATTATTTTATAAAATTGGGAGGGGGGGGAGGCGTCATAAGATTAAATATTTTTAAGGGAGGCGTGGTAACATAAAGTTTGAAAACCACTGCTTTAAAAAAAACCTAGACTATATAAGGAGTTTTTCAATGCGGTTTTTTTTAATGAATTAAATTCATAAGAGATTATTGGGACATCGAGCTATAGTTTTTTTAATGACTTATTAAAAAATTATCGTAATTAATTTTTTTGTTATCAAACAAATACAAAAAAACAATCTGTCCCAATAATCTTTAATTTTTTTTTTAAATTTAAAAATGAATTTATTGTTATTATTAATCACATATTAATTAAGAAACTTTTAAAATAAGCTTAGATGATTTATTTAAAAACCAACTGTCAAATTAGTTCAGCATTCTAGTAATAGATGGCAGGCTAGTCTAACAGCCGATATAGTATTAGCCTATATCTGACCTATATTTATATATTTATATGCTTTTATACAAGATACATAATATATAATAACATTTATAAAGTATTTATTGTTAAAAGATCAATGAAAATCAATTGAAATATTATTAGCTACCATTCTGACATCTCTTGACAAATTTTTGAATTACTTGATTTTTTGGGCATACTTTTTATGACACACTACGCCATCTTAGCGGGAAAAAACATGCGTAACACATTCGCTCCCGTTCCCCCCTAATATCTTTAATTAATCAACTCTCAAAATGGCGCACGACGCGAACCACAAAAAAAAAAAAAAAAAAAAAAAAAAAAAGACAAATGTTCTTTCTCTTTTCTTTTTAAATAAATTATTTTTAATCTCAAATTAATTTTTAATTTGAACAACGACTCGAAACGTTTGCTTTTAAATAATCAACAACAACAACAACAACAAGGAGAAGAGGGTTTCATTTTATTGTCAACGTTGTCTTCCAATTTGTAAAGAAGAGAAGTAAATTATTTGTCTCTTTTTAAAATAAATCTTTCTACAATACATAAACAAATGAAAGGTTTGTTTTCTATCATCAGGGCTGAACAAAACAAAACATTAGCATACACTTAATGTACTCAGCATTTAATCTTTTTCAATAATTGATTGGTTTCTGTTTACAAAAAGATGTTAAATTTATTTTATTAAAAAGAGAGAGCGGGGTGATTGCCCCTGCTTTTTTGATATTCTTGGGAATATATACAGTAGATAGATATAAAACGTAAAACGTAATAATATTAATATTAAAACAATAAAATAATGATAATTATTTTTTTTAATAAAATGTATTTCGTGCACGAAGACACACACCTCATAACCAATGGGCCTCTGACCATAGTCATCTTCCAGATAGCATCCTGTGTGAAGTTACATTATTTCCTATCTCTAACTCCTCCTCCTTTTTTTAACAGTCACACTTTTTTCTCATTCACACACACATTTTCGGCAACTAAGGCCATATAAGACTTTGACGATATCCTTTATTGATTAATATATCTATTGGGGGTGCAGGCATTTCTATTTAAGCCATTTGGACATCATCGGACTGCCTGGCTTCCGAATCCGCGACTTTTGGTATACGAGGTTAGCGCGCTAACCCCTACACCAAGCCCGTGGGTTTTATTTGGAGTTAATGAGCTAATCCTGTGATGGTTCCACCTGGTTCCTTTGAACCAACCTCTTCTATGCTATGAAGGATATCCTACTTTGAGGAGGGAGATCCCTCAGCAACGACTCCTTTCGAAGGATGGATCACTGAGAGGGAACCTTCTTTACGTCCCTTCCACAGGACGGGATGTGACAGCAACTATCTCTCCTCGTAGAGTTGCCGGGGGGGCTATTGTGGTGAGATCCAATATTCCAATCCAGTGCCTGCTTGAGGATTTGTTTACATTTAATAAATATTTTTATTTAATGAAAAATCCCTCACGCCCAGGGATTGAACAGAGATCTTCTTTGTAGAAGCCGACATCCTAGCCCACTACACCAGCGAGCCCCCTTAGGGAGAAATAAAACAATGCTTTCCAATGGGAAATTATTTGAGCCTCGATATTCTCTACAACGGTTATCGTCAAAGTCTTATATGGCCTAAGTTGCCGAAAAGACTGTATGAATGTGTGTGTGAATGTGAGTGTGAATGTTTTTTTTACAAAAAAAAAAAAAAAAAAATTTGAGCCTCCTTATATGTTGGATTTTGAATCTGGAATATTCAAAGGAATTCAAATCCACCTTTAATATTGATTTATTTGCTTGTTTTTTTGTATGACGTCATTTTCGATTCCCTTAAAATCTCACTTCAAAAAAAAAAAAAAAAAAAAAAAAAAAAAAAAAAAAAGATAATAATATTATAATAATAAGAGATTGAATCCTTTACGCTTTCGTCATCTCTCTTGACGCCGTGTTATAATAAAATATTTAAGTATTCGCTTTTCTTGCTTGCTAAAAAATTCACTAAATAATAAATAGCCCCGGCGAGGGTGGAGAAAAATCTTAAGTTGAATATTCTACGTATAAAATATTGAGAACATTAAAAATGTTTGCGGAAATTAATGAAATAATGGCCTCAAAAAGAAGAAGAGAAAGAAATTATCAATGTTTCGATTAATTATAATGCTTATCATTTTCAACATCTAAGACCCCGGTAATATTTAATTTCTATTGAATTGATTCGTTGCGCCTGGGTTGCCGACTCTCGACCTCTAGCATCAAGCTCACTGATTAACTAGTGTTGGAAAGTTTTGCGATATTGTTATTCTGTGTGCATACAAAATATCTCAAAAATCTGGTGTGACTTTCTCTTACCTTCGGTAATCGTAAGTTGTGTTCTGTGCTTGTCACACCAGATTTTTCGTGTCGACATTTATTTAGTTTCCGACAGTACAGTATATTCGATTTTCAAGATGTAAAATTTATAAGTATGGCAAAATATTTATATTTTGTTACCATGGCAACCATTTCTCCTATCTTTCTCCTATGAAGTACAGGAGTAAAGTGTGCTTCGAACAATTTTGAGAGCAAAATGAGAATATACATTTAAAAGAGCATCTAAAAAATAATTGATTTTTGAATTTTAATCAAAATCGTTGGAGCGAATTTTGAGAAAATCGAAAAAAAACTGAAAAAGTACATCAGTAAAGTACTAGTACTCTTTGACCGATTTTGATTAAAAGCTTATTTTTCCGGTCCCAGTTCGGTGCCTAACTTAAATATAAAATTTCAATCTCCTGGCCTTTTTCGTTCGTGATATATTTTGTTCAGACACTCAGACTAGACCATGTTGCATAACATGTCTATTCATCAAAATCTCTATATCGAATTTCTGACATGAATCCAATATTTTCTATATAGACATATATAGGTAAGAGAAAGTAACCGAAGGCCCAGTTTAAGAGAAAGTAACCGAAGGCTCAGTTAGAAACAAACCTACAAAATACAAATTTCTTACGTTTTTTGATTCATAAAATATTTTCTAAAGTCTCTAAAATTAATTAATAAAGAAAATACATAGACTATATAAAATATTTTTCTTTTAAACACGTCGTACACGAGGACATTTTTCAAACCATTTCTGGCTTCATAAAAATGTCTTGAAAAAATGGCCTAAATTTCTATCTTGAAAAAAAAAACCTGTCATACACGGAGACATTTACGCTTTTGGGGCCAATTCTGCGCAGTTTGAAAATTGAAACTGACAGCTGAATCAAAATTTCTTTAGGTTAAAAACTATAATAGGGCATTACTATACATAGAAATATATATTATTAATAAAAAAAATATATAGACACACCGCATTTGGAAAAAATTAAGCTAAGAATTGTTTTTGATTCAGATGTCAGTTTAAATTTTCAATCTGCGCTTGTTTCTGCGCAGAATTGGCCCCAAAAATGTAAATGTCTCACAATCAGTGTATGACAGGTTTTTTTTTCAAGCTAGAAATTCAGGCCATTTTTTCAAGACATTTTTATGGAGTCAGAAATGGCTTGAAAAATGCCCTCGTGTACGACGGGCAAGTTGTGAGCTGTGTCATCAGTCACACCAGATTTAAATGAAAAATTAATTTATACTCTCTGAACATGTTGATGGCATGTGTTGAACAATTTCAAAATTTCTCTTTGAATTTTCTAATTAAAAGTTTACAGTATATACCTGGTAGGGCTATATATATACTTTTTTTTTTATATATTCCTCCATCAGATTTAATCTAATCTGAATTTGATTGATGTAAAAAATCTCTTCTATTCAAAGAAGTTTTTTTGTTTTTGTATTTAATTACAAATTAAATTTCTCTTTTATTAATAAATTAAATTTATTCAATAAATGAATTACTAATATCAAGTTTGTATGTGTGTAATTGAAAAGAAAAAAACAAATTGAAATGAAATACGCTGCTTTGTTGTTGTTGTTGTTGTTGTTGTTGTTTGATAATGAGGTTTATTTTTCTCTGAATTTCCGAATTAAATAACAAAATTATGAAATAGCAGCTAACAATATTGCGCACTTGAATTGAATAAAAATGTATTTCTTTTTTTTGACTTTTATAAATAAGAAATAATTTCTTTTATTATTAAAAAAAAAAAAAAAACTAGCGGCGCCGCTCGCGTTTGGCGGGCCTCGCATATAATTATGAAATTGTGTATTCCAGTTTTTAAATTAATTTCATTGATCTGCTGTTCACGATATTTTAAACACGAATTAGTCTTTAGTGTGAAATCTTTGTAGTGGGAGGGGGGTGTAGCGGGGCTTCTGCAAAGAAGGTCTATCTATGTTCACATTCTGAGGGTGCGGGATTTTCTTATTATTTTTTTTTTAAATTAAAAAAAACACACTTGTTTCTCATACACATTCACACCAAGGGCGGATCCAGAGGTGTTTCTCGAGGATGGGGGGGTCTGGTGTGACTGGTCACACACCACACAATTTTTTTTAATTTCGGTAATTTAAACGCGCATTCTGTACCAAATGGCTTAAATAAATTTATGATGATTTAAATCATCGGACTGCCTGGGGTCCGAACCCACGATGTTCTGTATAGAAGGTAGACACGCTACCAACTACACGATTTTTTTCATCAAATAAAAATATTTATTTAACGTAAACAAATCCATAAGTACGGTCTGGATTGGAATATTGGATGTCACAACAATATCCCCCAGGCAACTCTACGAGGAGAGGGAGTTCCTGTGACATCCCGTTCTGTAGAAGGGACGTAAAAAAGAATTCCTCTCAGTGAGGAATTCTTCAAAAGGAATCGAGGGAGTCCCTTCTCAAAGTAGGACATCCTCCCTAGCATAAAAGAGGTTGAATATTAGGATCCAGATTGCGCAATGGCAGCTGTAGCGCCCTATAATAACCAGGAAATAGAAATAAGAATTAGCTCGTTAACTAGAAATTGAACGCAGGATGAAGAGTTAGAGATAGGAAATGATGTAACTTCACAGGGTGCCGGTAGAAATCGGTTGGGTATGAGGTGTGTGTCTTCGTACAAGAAAGCACCTCGGGTAAATAAACGGGGATCATGATAGAAATTTCAAATAATAATAATCATATTCTTTATATAATTAAATATTTATTAATTCATATACCCGAAAAAATAAGGGAGTTGAACCACGGATCCTCCAAATTGTATTCGGAGTGCCCTTACCACTTTCTCAGAAGCAATTTTAGTCATCAGAAGAAATGGACCCGAATTCGGCGGCACAAATTTCTCCCCTCAACCAGATGCAATCTAGATGGATTAATTGAGAATTTTTATTCAATTCTGGGACGAGGTTTTGTTTACCTTTATTTTAAACGGCCGACAAGTGTAGCTGTAGCACTTTAAAATAAAGCTAATTGAGAAGACCTCAAATTTTATCTAGTGGTCTAGTGGTAAGGGGGGCACTCCGAGTACAAATTGGTTGATCCGTGGTTCGACTCCCGGCGGCACACCTTTATTTTTTCGGGTATATGAATTAATAAATATTTAATTATATAAATTTCCGTTTCGCGGCTCACATACGTGATATATATACAGGGTATCTCGGAAGTGGCGGCAGTAATTGTTGGGGTCGATGAATCGAAAGTTCCTGAGCCAAAAATTTTTTGGGCCTTAGAAAATTAGTTATTAATTAAAAACGATACCCAATCAGGAGCGCGCTACAAGAGAATCACAAGTGAGTGGGATATTTCATTAATTACATAATTAATAAAATATTTAAAAATAAAACCAAAGCTCTGTCTAATGTCAGGGGAAATTCACTTTCTTTGTTTGTAATTAATATTTTATTAACTACGTCCCCACTCACTTGTGATTTTCTTGTAGCGCGCTCCTGATTGGCTATCGTTTTTAATTAATAACTAATTTTCTAAGGCCCAAAAAATTTTTTGGCTCAGGAACTTTCGATTCAGAATTTTTTTTCTCTTATCGACCCTAACAATTACTCCCGTCACTTCCGAGACACTCTGTATATAATATCTTATATATATATATATATATATATAATTTTTTATTTATTAAATAATATTCTTTGTGGTGGGGCAAGAAGTCACTTGTCATTGAACCAACCAAGAGCCATGGAATTTTTTTAATATCTTTCATATAGGTCTATTTTTTTTTTTTTTTTTTTTTTGTTAAAAAAAAAAACATTCACACTTTTTTTCTCATTCACACTCACATTCACACACACATTCACACAGTCTTTTCGGCAACTGAGGCCATTTAAGACTTTTTACGATAATCAGTATGTTTAATATATCAATTGTGGGGTCCAGGCATTTTTATTTAAGTCATTTGGTATCCAAATGCCCTAAATAAAATTATCGGACTGCCTGGGGTCCGAACCCGAGACGTTCGGCATAGAAGGTAGGCACGCTACCAACTACTCCAAGCCCCTTGGGCATATAGGTCTATATTTTCTTTCAGTAAAACACAGCGCTATCCCGCGTTTATTTACAAACGTTGGACCTAATTATCTCAGACCTTGAAACAATTCAGAGAGGGCCGCAGGGGCGGAGCCCCGACGCAGGATAATAATGGACAAAGTTGTATGCTTGGCGTAGTCGGATCCTATTGGTTTATTACCCCCTTAATATACGTATTTTAACTCGATATATATATATTTTTTTTTCAATAAATTTTTATTAAAACATCATCATCAGTATCATCATGATTTGAAATTGATTTTAACTTTTAATATTATGCATAAGTAAATAGGGAATGTTAAAATAAATATTTTTAAAATCAAATATTTAAACACGTTATGAAAAAGTAAATTAATCTTATTGACATGAATGAAACGTTTTCATATAATGCGTGTGTGTGAGTGTGTGTCAGTTTTTTTTTTTTTATAATGGAATATTAAAAAAAAAAAAAGAGAGATTCAAAATTCATTAGCATAGCTACATATTTGATTGATTATTGAAGTGAATGTAGCAATCTTTTTTTATTGAGCCATCTGAGACAATTTCTTGAGTAAAGAAATCATCTGTGTTACAATTAAATCAATGCACATTTTTGTAGATTTAAAAATCTGGTGTGACTGGTCGTATAGCACACTATTTTCTCTTACTTTACGTAATCGAAGTTATGTTCTGTGCTTGATCACACCAGATTTTTCGTGTTGACATATATTTAGTTTCCGCCGATATATTAGAATTCAAGATGTAAAATTTATAAGTATGGGAAAATATATTTTGTTAACATGGCAACCATTTCTCCTGTCTCCTCTATGAAGCACAAGAGCAAAGTGGTCTTCAAAACACTTCAATGGCAAAATTTGAATATACATTTTAAACAGCATCTAAAAAATAATTGATTTTTGAATTTTAATCAAAATTGTTGAAGCAAATTTTGAGAAAATCAAAAAATAGTCAAAAAGTACATCAGTAAAGTACTAGTACTCTTTGGCCGATTTTATTCAAAAGCTCCATGATACGTTCCAGAGGGGTATCTAAATTAAATATGAAATTTAAACCTCGTAGCTCTTTTTATTTGTTTAGATTTCCATCAAAATATCGGCATTCAATTTTTAACTCTATCACAATACTTTTCACTATTTATTTGAAATTCCTATCGGGATCCACGTTTATTTACCCGAGGTGCTTTTTGTGAAGATGCACACCTCAAACCCAACCGGCCTCTTGCCGTAGCACCCCGTGAAGTTAAATTTAAATTCCTATCTCTAACTCCTCTAGCTGCTTTCGTCTCTAGCTAGAGAGCTAATCCTTATTTCTGGTTCCAACCGGATCCTTTTTATCAAACCTCTTCTATGCTAGGGAAGATGTCCTATTTTGAGGAGGGACTCCCGCAGCACAGACTCCTTTCGAAGAATGTATCACTGAGAGGGAACCTTCTGAAGTGAACAACTTCAATAAATTGATAATTTGTAGAAGGGATAAAAAATAATTTATTTAGTTTGAAAAATAATAATAATATATAAACTTTTTACAAAAACAAAAACAGAGTCGCACCAAGGCAACGAATTTCAAAGAGGGAAGTCCTTAACAATGAAAGGAGTCGCCACACTTCTTTACGTCCCTTCTACAGGGAGGGAGGTCACAGCAACTCCTCGTAGACTTGCCTGGGGGCTATTGTGGTGAGATCCGATATTCCAATCCAGGGCTTGCTTGAGGATTAAATAAATATTTTTATTTAATGAAAAATTCCGCACGCCAAGGATTTGAACAGGGATCTTCTTTGTGGAAGCTGACACCCTAGCTCGCTACACCAGCAAGCCCCATTACAATACTTTCACTCTATATATTAACATATATAGGTAAGATAAAATAACAATGTATAAAAATAAATAAAATAAAAAACATGACGTCATCCTCTTTAAACAATTCAAATCCCATTTGTCGAGTGTTTCGGTTAAATTAACGGGAAGAGAAAAGGAGAAATAAAAAAAAAAAAGAATGAATGGAAAGGAAATATAAATTTGATGCATAAAAGGTTTAAACATAAGTGTAAGAGAAAGAGAGAAAGAAAGGGAGAAAGGCAATGTCAAAAACAGAGAGAGAGAGAGAGAAAGCTAAAGTAATAGACTCACTTTGAGATAAAGTTTCCATCTGCTTTGTGTTAAGGAAACAGTTACTTGTTATTATTACGTTTAAGTTTATTACTTATGCCTATTAAGAGATTTAAAAAAAATATAAAAATAATAAAACATTAATGTGAGATTTATTCAAGATAAAAATAAGCGCCGACTTTTCGGTTGCAAATCACATCTTTCTTATGAGTTATTAACAAGTATTACGTTTTTCCTAGTGACAAAGAAGTGTCATGAGACAAAAATTATTGGCTACCAATCAATTTAAATAAATAGGTGCAGAATCTAATGCTTATTTTTTTTTTTTTTTTTTTGTTTAGCCGTTTAGCAGGTGGTCATTGAGGTAAGAAATATTATACAAACAAATCAGGTAACTCTACGAGGAGAGGGAGTTGCTGTGACATCCCGTCCTGTAGAAGGTAAAGAAGGTTCCCTCTCAGTGAGACATTCTTCGAAAGGAGTCGGTGCTGAGGGAGTCCCTCAGAATAGAAGAGGGGGGAACCAGGAGAAAGAATTAGTTCACTAGCTAGAGACGAAAGCAGAAGGAGCTAGAAATAGGAAATAAAATGTAACTTCACGGGGTGCCGGTAGATGACTACGGCCAGAGGCCGGTTGGGCTGGAGGTGTCTTCGTGCACGAAAGCACCTCGGGTAAATAAATGGGTATCCTGATAGGAATTTCAAATAATCTATATATAATAATAGCCGAGTGTCCGTCTGTCTGTTTGTCACGCTCTGTTTGACCAACTTCCCATTGGAATTTCGAAACGAAATTTTGCAGTCTTATAGATGACGTTATTTGGCTTAGAGGAAAATTTACAAAAACCTCTAACAATGTTTATAAACAATATAATAGTGTAAATAAGTATATATAAGTGTACTAGCCGCCTTCGGCGAACCTTGCAAGTGTATGAATAAAAGCAAGTTAATTCTTAGCACTTGAGATTTCTAATCAGCTGAATGCTGTGGGTTTGGGCTTTTCTCCAGAAGTTATAGGATATAAATAAATAAAATAATTTTCATATTTTTATTAGTTATAAATAGAGACCGGATTTTAAGCAAAATGCTTATTGCTCAATTTTATAAGCAGCCATTAGATATTTAATTTCTACACGAATTACGAAAAACTAAGTGCAATGAGATTGTAGTGGCCGAAAAAAAAATTTAGCCCGCCTGGACCCCTTACTTGGGGGGCGAACTGCGGCGGACCCTCGTAGGGGGGGGTAATCTGGTGGGACTGGCCGCACACTTTCGTTAATTTAAAGTAAGTTCCATTCTGTACTTGTTTACCAGAATATATATAGACCTACAAATAAAATTTTGAAGTATTAATTTTAAAAATTATATATTAAAATTAATTACATCCTTTACCACTCCCCCCCCCCCTTTGAATCCGCCATTGGTATGAATAGAAGTTGCTTATGAGATGCTTTTTTTTTTTCAACTTTTGTGCTTATTTAACAACTTTTTATTCAAGATTTTTATGCTTTTTTAAGCACTTTTTTTTTTTCATTTTTTTATCCTTTTTTGTCCGGTCTTTAGTTATAAGAGAGCAGATCATTAGCGAAATTTTATTTGAATAATAACAACGATGTCTAAATAATTAATTAATATTTACATTTATTTTATCTTTTTAAATGCCACATTATTCTATGAAAAAGAAAAAAAAATATACATGTATCTTTTGACCTACATTTTTACTTTCTCTTACCTATGTATATATGTAATATATATATAGAGAGAAAGTATTGGATTCATGTCAAAAATTCGATGTCGAGATTTTGATGGATCTTCACGTTTTGAGGTCCCCTGAATCCAAAAAAGTGGTTTTCGCGACATGGTCTGTCTGTGGGTGGGTGGGTGGGTGGGTGGGTGGGTGTGTGTGTGTGTGTGTGTGGTGTGTGTTCAATTTAAAGCATGAAGGAATTGAGCTATGAGGCTGAAATTTTATATATAAGTTAAACACCCCCCGGGACCGGAAAAATAAGCTTTTAATCAAAATCGGCCAAAGAGTACTAGTACTTTACTGATGTAGTTTTTCAGTTTTTTTCGATTTTCTCAAAATTTGCTCCAACGATTTTTTTTTAAATTCAAAAATCAATTATTTTTTAGATGCTCTTTAAAATGTATATTCTCATTTTGCGATTGAAATCTTCTGAACACCACTTTACTCTTGTGTTTCATAGGAAAGATAGGAGAAATGGTTGCCATGATAACAAAATATAAATATTTTCCCATACTTATAAATTTTACATCTGAATTCATATCTTCCGTACTGTCGGAAACTAAATATATTTCGACACGAAAAATCTGGTGTGACAAGCACAGTACACAACTTTCGATTACCGAAGGTAAGAGAAAGTTGTGTGCTGTGCGCCAGTCACACCAGATTTTTTGTTTTTTATTATGCAAAGCAGATTATTTATGTAGATATCTTTATAGTGATATTATAATATAACAAAAAAAAAAAAAAAAAAAAAAAAAAACTTTAACAACTCACACACTCAAATTTTAAAAGCAGCTGCCTCAAGAGGCAGAAGATATATTATTATTATTATTAATATTAAAAGTACAAAATTTAAATTTAAAGGAAAGGGATTAAAAGACAAATTCCAAAGAGCAAGAGCAAGAGAGATCTTGAGATTAGTTTTCAGTCTCAGGAGATATTTATTTCCTTCCACTCTTTTAAACATGACGCTAGTTGGAAGTTAAATTGAAAACACACACACACACACACACATATATATACATAGAGAGAGATTCTTTTGACGAAGGCAAAGAGAGAGAGAGAGAGAGCATTTAAGTTTATAAAAGTGAAGGAGGGAAAAAATAAATAAATCTTTATATATATACTAGTCGCAAAGCCCGCCTTCGGCGGGCTTTCCGCCTAGCCAGGGGGCTGCGCCCCTGGACCCCCTTGCTCGCCTTCGGCGGGGCAAGTTTATTTCCAATTAGGAATATTTCTTGTTGCAATGCAAGTGTCAAAATGTTAAGGAAGAATCTTGAATTCAAGAGAGGTTACCAACTGGGGACAACACAAAAGGTTGATTGATTGAAAGAATTTATTTTGACTAATTTACAATAAAATAAACAAAAATTGGGGGGCTTACAATGATCAGGGGAGGGATACTAATTCTAAAACTTAAAACTAACATCACAGATAAAACATCCCTAAAATCCTAATACAATGTATGTCTTTGTGGTTTCAGTGTTGCCACTTTGACCACTGATGTGCGGGGGGAGGGCTCTGTCTTGTGGGACGCTGTAAGAGAAAGAGAGAGAAGGGGAAAATTATTTATTAAAAAACCCCTTTGCGGCGTTGTTGGGTGGAATTTAAGGGAAGGGAAGGGGGGGAGATTAATGAGAGGTCACACCGTAGGGATCTGTGATCCTTCCGGTGTGACGTTTGCCGTATGGCTTTGCATCGGCGTCTTCGGCGATCCTCTTGATGACGTCTTCTTGGTTGCTCTTCATTCTTGCGGTGAAGCGGATGTTGAGGTTCTCCACATACTATACCCCTTAAAATGTGTACTTCTAAGAAATGATAATTATGTGAGAACTCTTTAGTTATACATTGACTAATTTTTTAGACAATCAGAAACATAAATCAACAAAACAAAATTTATATTGATAAATAAATAGGAGTGAAAAATTGACTTACTTGTTAGCGAAAATTCATGATTTTTTTTTACATTAGGTTTTCTTAAAAAAGGGATTAATTTTTGAATATTTGTCATAATTTATTGAATAAATTTACTTAATAAACAATCTAAATAAAATAAACTCACAAAGCAGAAAGTGTTAATAGACGTTATTCGGGGTCTTTAAGAGTATTAGAATAGAAAAAATCAGGATAACTGCTCAAAATAAAGATGGAGAAAGTGAATGTGGTGATTTTAGCATATTAACTTTTGTTAATTAGTCCTTAAAAGGACTTTTTTTAAGGAGCATAATTTTTGTAAGAAAGAAAGGTGATTAAAAAAAAATGGTGTTAGCCCTGAAAAGGGCTTTTGTTTTCTTGAAGAATTTGTTGTTTGCTTGAAGATATCTCTTGCGCTGGCTTGTAGGCTTGTAACATATTTCATCTGACTTATTTTTGTTAAAAGCAAAGAATATAAAGAGCCCTGAAAAGGGCTTTTGTTTTCTTGAAGATATCTCTTGCGCTGGCTTGTAGGCTTGTAACATATTTCATCTGACTTATTTTTGTTAAAAGCAAAGAATATAAAGAGCCCTGAAAAGGGCTTTTGTTTTCTTGAAGAGATCTCTTGCGCTGGCTTGTAGTGTTGTATTTCTTCTGACCTGATCTTCACTGTGTCTTGGTCCCATATGAATCGTGAGAGACAGGCTCGGTTGTATTTATAACTTTCGGCTAGAATCACGTGATTGGCTGAGGCAGTTGGGTAGCTCCTCCCACCGCCCTAGTGGTATTTTTGGAAAGCTGGCTCTCAGAGCTACTAATCACCTCTCTATTTTGCCAGCCAACTTGTTGATTTTGTGTTCCCATATTGAAGAAATTTGATTATAATTAATTTTCCAAAAATTTAAGAGATTCAAATTATTACTACGCTACTTCTAGACCCATATATTATATGTGTACTTAATTTCAAATAGATTCATTGTTAATTGTGGATTTCTATAGAACATATACATATATATTTACATACATACATACATACATACATACATACTTTTTCCCATTTCATTTTTATATATATAGATAGATTGATAGACTGTAGGTAGATAACCGAAAAGTCAGTTTCTTGTTGCATTGCATGTGTTAAAATGTTAAGGAAAGACCCTGATTTCAAATGGTTTAGTGGGAACAGCAGATTTATGACCACCTAAAGAGTCTACCAGAAGGTGACCATGAATCACAAAGCTGCCAAAAGAAAAAAGTAAAAATCAGATATTGAAGAAATTTGATAATTCATTTCCCAAAACATTTAATGAAATCAAATTTTCAATACTTTACTCTCCGTGTCAAGTACTATATGTTTATTATTATTATTTGTAGTTACTTCTGATGAATAAAAGAAATATTATTAAAAAATCAAATGCGTTTTCTATCGTCTTTTAAGGTAGGATGGGCCAGGAAAGTGTAGGTCTATTTCACACCTCAACGGGCTATTTGAAGTGACTAACTTTTTGAGAAGAGGCCCTTGGATTTGCCCTCTAAATTTTACATCTGATCTCATAAATCATTTATTGAATTTTTATTTTGAAATTTTGTAAAAATAAAAAAAAAAAACAATGAAGAAAAGAATAGACTATATAATATTGATGATAAATGGATAAATAAATCAACCATTAAATAAATTTCTTAGAAACAATAACACATTATCTCGAATCACAAATTCGTTTCAGTAAAATACTTTTATTTTAGAGCTTGTGGGTAAACAATATTTTTAGTTTTGCCCTCGGTTGCTAATATATAAAGATTTTTTGGATTTCCCACTCTTGAGCATGCAACATAGAGTTGGCCATGAGAAAAACATGGATTTTCTAAATTTATTCCAACTACTTTCAATGATTGCCCCTGCGCTTTATTAATTGACATTGCAAATGCCAGACGGATAGGAAATTGAAGCCTTTTAAATTCAAATGGCAGATCATTTGGAATAAGCGGAATCCTTGGAATGAAAACGTCTTCCCCTTTTCCGCAGCCTGTTAAGATTGTCGCTTCAATTACATTTGGAAATAATTTCTTTACACAAAGTCTAGTTCCATTACATAATTTAGGTGAATCTAAATTTCGGAGAAGCATGATTGGCGACCCAATTTTAAGATATAAATTATGAAGAGGAAATCCTGAAGGTTCTAAAGAATTTAGGAACTCGACTGGATAATATACAGCTTGATCAGGGTCTAAGACTGTATCAAATGATTTATAATTTGTAGTATTCCCTGGTAACATATTTTGTAAATGTATATTTAATTTATTCACGTTTTCATTTTTCGGGGCTAGTATAGCTCTTTCACAAAGCCATTCATGAATTTTATAATTAGTTTCGATATTAGGAAAAACTTTGGCTTTCAGTTCCACAACATCTTTTACAATATTGCAAAAGCCATTAGGTAACTGAATAAGTCCGGTCTGGGGATCGATTGGCAAGTTCCCATTTCCTAAGTTTAGGAGCTGGTTTGAAAATAATTCAGCTGAATTATCCCTAAATAAATTAATTCTCATATTTGTGGTCAATGTCATTCTTGTTATTTTTGACCAAAGGTTCGATGCCTTAAGACAGGCATTGAGCTGATCAGCAGGTGTTGATCTTGGAATGACAGGTAAAATTTGCCTAAAATCTCCTGCTAAGACAACAACCGTCCCTCCCATTAAAAACTTATTCGAACGCAAATCTTGCAAAGTAATATTCAGAGCTTCTAAAGCTTTTTTATGAGCCATACTACATTCATCCCAAATAATTAGATTGCATTGTTGAAGGACTTTCGCTTGACCTGAGCTTTTAGATATGTTACAAACTGGACGATCTCCAAGAAAATTGAGTGGTAATTTAAAGGTAGAATGGGCAGTGCGCCCTCCTGTTAGAAGAGTTGCTGCAATCCCTGAAGATGCTACTGCTAATGCAATTTTATTTCTTTCCCTTATTTTAGCCAATATCAAGTTTAAAAGAAATGTTTTTCCCGTTCCTCCAGGTGCATCAAGGAAAAACAAAGCCCCTTTGTTAGCTTCTATCAAATTTAAAATCATATTATATGCTGCTAATTGGTCTGGTACCAAAAGTGGTTCATTTTCCGAAACATAAATTCTAAGTTGTTCCTGATTATAATTCGTTTCTTTAATAATTTCTCTACATAGTAGATTATTTCCAAAATTTCTTTCAGGAGAAGGTAAACCAAGACTTTCTAACATTTTCCCAACCATCGATAAAGTAATATCCTCTAAAAATATCAATCCTTTATTAAAAATATCTTCAGAGTAAGATACTGGTGAAGAAGGATTTTGCCTCTGAATCTCTAAAAGAATATCCTCACACAGAAATTCTTTAAATTTTTCCCAAAGTTGAAAAGGATTAGAAACAGCACAGGAAGTTAAAATAATAGCGAAAAGATGTCTTAAACGTTTTGGAGACTTGGAGACCGCAGCTTCATTCAGAGTCATGTCCCAATGTTGATCATTTTCCAAAAGACCTAATCTTTGGCAAGCTTCTCTGAATGTTTCGCAGATATGCTCATCAACTGTTTTCAAATCTGTGAATGAGCAGGGTCCCCTGACAACATGTAGGAGCATCCGCAAAAAAAAACATTCAGGTTGTGAAGGGTGCACAGTGTAAACTCGTCCAAGAGCTGTGCTGGCTTTTATACCTGGTTGATTTTCGACAACACAACCTTGTTTTCGCCTCTCAAATGTTTTTCTAGATTTATTCCATGTAAAGTATTTTGGAACTTCACAATAAAGAAGAGTCTTAGCAAAAGCATCATTTTGGCAAAGTTCAAAAAATGCTGTCAATGTTGTTTTTGGAGGCATATTTACTTGCTCACGTAAATTATTTGGAGAAAAGTAAACTCTTTGTCCATTTTCTAAATGAACTGTAAGATGGACAACTGTAGGAAATCTTTCATGTATTGGAAAGCTTAAAATTCTCCAAACGGCTTCATTACTACTAATATATCTACCTAATTGATATGCTTGTATCTCATCCAAAACAGGCCCTTTTTTCTGAAGCTCAAAAACAGCCTGATCACTACCTTTGTTAACATATTTACAGAGATATTTAATTGATTTGATAGAATTACATAATTCTACATTTATATGCGCGTTAAACATTTTAGAGAGTAAGGGATTGTATGGGACTACCCATCTATTATCTATTTCAATTTCATGGAAAGAATTTTCAATTTTCATTTTCAACAAAGAAGTAAAACCTCCTTCTTCTGGTTTTCTTCTTCTATATAGAGGATAACCATCTTGTCCGGTTTGAGTTTCTTTAATAAGTTTACGGGGATATTTTTTCGAACATTTTCCATCTCTCATGCAAGGAGATTTTCTGTTTAAATTACCGCATGGTCCATGAATCATATTCTTTGATATAATTTCAAAAAGCAAAGGATCATTGTTCATATCAGGCAATTCTGCAGAAATAATATTGTCAATTTCATTTGGTCTAATCTTTTCTCTGAGCCAAACTAAAATGTGCGCATGTGGAAGGCCCCTCTTTTGCCATTCAATAGAATAAAACCAACACAGCATTTCTCCAAATATATGTAATTTTGTCAAGGCATTAATCAGTTTTGATAGCTTACGTTTAAATACACGTGCAATTAAATCATGCCGGTCCGCTGAAGTTTGCCCAGGAAGCAAGTGATCTTTTATTTCTTTCCACGTTGGATTACACGTAAAAGTAATGAAAAGATCTGGTCGTCCATAATTTTTTACGTAAGTCATTGCATCTTGCATGTACTCTTGCATGTGTCTTGGACTACCTATGTATGATGATGGGAGTATCATTAATTTACCAAATTCATTGGGGTCCGAATCATTTTGAATAGCATCTCTTAAATGAATGTATTCTTCTACACGCAGTGACTTTTGATTCAACCTGATATAGTTCAATCGTTCACTTTCAATTTTGGCATACATGTCCACTAAAAATTGGTGAAAAAGTTGACGACATTTTAATATATGATTTTCTTCATTGATTCTTGACATAATCCGATAGGCATAGAAGTCCATGGCTGATACCTTTTTTCCTAAAACCGGTTGCCCTGTGGAAGAATTCCATTTCGGTATTCCAAAATAATAGCCATCCTCACCCTGCCAAAATATAAGCGGATATTGCAAAGCATCGTAAGACCTGTGAGTTTCTGCAACTCGTTGTAAAGAATTATTTCTCTTTTGCAGAATAATATCACGTCTTTCAAATTCATTCCCTACCATAACAATAGCTACTTCGTCAAATGTTGGAGCATTAAACCGTCTAACATGTTGTCCTTGTGGTGTTTTATCTGCTCTAATAACAACCTTATAATCATCTTCAGGCATGTGTTCAAGCGCAGTTTTAAAAAGCCCAACGTAGCCATTATTATCATGAAGAAATTGTTGTAAATCTTTAACAATTTCTATTCTTGTGCTTGGTACATTTGAACACCTATGTTGGGCTTCCACTGTTGCATCTCCTATAAAATAAATCTGAAGAAATTTGGCGTCTTCTTCAGCTAACGAAAGTAATGAACCAATAGAATGATATATCTGCCCTTGTACTTTAAATGTTGGCATAAATCCCCCCTCCCTTATTTCCCTTGTTGCACCAAAAGAGGTCATTTGAAAACAGGAATTGTATTTTCTAATATTGTCCAAAAAATGTCTTGAATTAGAAGAAGAACCTGACATCAAATGATTCAATGGGTCCGGGGGAGGGCACAGAGATGGTAATTTGATCTTCCCATTAGAACAACACATTCCCAAAGGCTCATCTTTCCATTTTAAAGCATTACAGTATCTACAAACTAATTCCATTTTCCCAATTAAAATTTGAGAGTGTTCATGATAATTTAAGTTTGGATCGTATGCAAATGCTAAACGGTTAAAATTAATCCGGGAATTATCATTGTCGAGTAAATGTTCTCTTTGGCCTTGGATAAAATTTTGCCTTGAAGTGGAAGCCCGGCTTCTTAAATCTTCGAGCCTCTCTTCTCTCTGGTCTTGGGTTTCACTGGCTCTTGAAGCCGACGCCCCGGTTCTTATATCTTCCAGCCTCTCTTCTCTCTGATCTTGGGTTTCACTGGCTCTTGAATTGGAGGCCCTGCTTCTTAAATTTCTGAGTCTCACCTCTCTCTGGGCTTGGGATTCATTGACTCTTGAAGTGGACGCCAAGATCCTTAAATTTTCCAATCTCTCTTCTCTCTGATCTTGGGTTTCACTGGCATTTGAAGTGGACGCCCTGCTTCTTAAATATTCCAATCTCTCCTCTCTCTGATCTTGGGTTTCACTGGCTCTTGAAGTAGACGCCCTCCTTCTTAAATATTCCAATCTCTCCTCTCTCTGCTCTTGGGTTTCACTGGATCTTGATGTAGAAGCCCTGCTTCTTAAATCTTCAAGCCGATTTTCTCTTTGTTGAATAGTTTCGGTTGCTCTAGTCATACGCATTATCATAGCCCCGGGAGTTATTTTACCAATGCATGACCTTTTCTTGGGTGGCATTTTAAACAAAATAGGAGAAAAAATATATTTAAAAAAAAAATTGACTTACCAATACAGGAGCAGTATTTAAAACACAAATATTTAAAACACAAATATTTTAAAAACAATTATTTTAAACACAAATCCTACTAAACGAAAATAAAGATAAACTTTGAAAAACAATAGTTAAGGTCGATCGTTTTACAAACATTTATTTAGGAGGATTGAACATTACTCGCCCTATTTATAGGTTTTGAGTTTGT
The DNA here is from genome assembly GCA_023213315.1 of Euborellia annulipes. Lineage (NCBI taxonomy): Eukaryota > Metazoa > Arthropoda > Insecta > Dermaptera > Anisolabididae > Euborellia > Euborellia annulipes. The sequence continues at coordinate 60,220 of JAKCPI010011781.1, read as the reverse complement.
CAGTTTGGGAGTGGCTTAAAAATCAGCCAATAGAATTACTTCTTTCTTTCCCATTGGCTGATTTATTAGCCAATGAAAAGACAAAACTCAAAACAGAATTTATAAATGGGAGTGAAAAACTGAATTAGCGAAAATTCATGCTTTTTATGTCACTATGTTTTCTTAAATAAATTATTGGCTGAAAGAAAAAAATTGGATAATGATTGAGATAAGATTTTTTATCTAATTTGATTCCTGACTGCCATGAAACTCATACTTATCCATTATATATACAGGCATTAGCATTATAAATTATTTTTTCAATTTTTGGCATAATGTGTTGGTTAATTCAATTAAAAAATAAAAAATATTTTCTATTTTATTAATTTTTCCATGATAAATTAAAAAAAAACATTAAAATAAAGAGTTTTGAGAAAAATAAAAAATGTGAGCACACTTTAGTAGCACATCGGAAATTTTTTTTTGCGAATGAGAAGAAAAAATTGACGAAAGAAAATTATTAATATTGATAAATAAGAATAAAAGATTCTATTTTTTTTTTTATTTTTTTTTGTCAAAGGTTATCTTAAAAAAGGTATTAATTTTTGAATATTTGTCATAATTTGTTGAATTAATCTACTGGAAAAACAATCTAAATAAAATAAACTAACAAAGCAGAATTTATATATGGACTCTGATACAGACTTTTCCTTATTTAAAATAATTAGATGTTTATTTAAAAAAATTAATTTTAGAGAAAAGTTATTCAAAGATTTTATTCTCTGAATAGGATTAGGATAATATTGTTACGGCCTTCAGATCGTCCTAATCCCTGTTGCCTGTGTAATGGTATTAATTATTGATTATTATCTGAAATATAATGTTGCACTCTGGGTTTTGATTACGTCAATAAAAGTATAAACTTTAATAATAATGATCAATTTATTTATGAAAAAAAAAAAATAACGAATCGAGATTAACTTTCAAATTGGTTTATAAAAATAATATGTGTGTCTTTTTATTAATCTTATTATTTAAATTTCATTAATTAATATAATTTGTTTCTCTTCTTTAGATAAAATAATCTCAATGACCTCGGTTTAAATTTTGAATATTTGAAAAATAAAAAAAAATGAAGTTAATCGAATTTATGGAATTCCTCAAACCGTGTATTATAATTTATTACTTTTGAACACTTGGCCTGAAGAATTCCCTTTTTCTGACCGAAATGTCTTTGAAATTATTTTATATAAATTTTTTAAATTATTATTGCTAGGTCCGTTTTAAATTATTATTATTTGATAAGTTGAGTTTATTTATTATTTCTTTAAAAGTTTTTAGTTCATTTAAATTCTTTTTAAATAATTTTATTTGGCAAGAAAATCGAGTGAGTGCTTATCTGTATAGAGATGTTTGATGATTTGTTGAGTTTCGGGATCGATGTCTTCGGCGGCTATGTGGTTGTCCGGCTCGACGAAGGCAGCTTCTTGTTGACCGAAATGTCGATCATCAGGATGTCAGACTCGGTGTAGGACGTCAACTCGCAGATTCTTTGATTGTTGATTTTTGATTGTTGTTGTTTTTTAATTGTTTGGTTTTTTTTTTATTGTATTTTTCTTCTTTCTTCCTTTTTCTTCGTTTCTTCCTTCTTCGTTTATTTTCAATATTTTTTGTTTTATTTTGTTTTTATATGAATTTAATTATTTTGTTTTAATTATTATATTTGTTTTAATTATTTATTTGTGTTTAAATGTTGAGCTCTTGATTGGTTTATTTTTGAGCTGTGTTAAAGGCGCTTTGTAAAAATGGAGCTCTCGGTATAAATGGGGCTCACGAGTCTTCCGTCCCTTGCATTTTATAGTAAATTTCTGCACCGCCTGACGTCAGCCTCGTCATTTGTCCTTCTGCCCTGACTTCTAGTAGCAACCAAATTTTTAATATCTCTGTACTTTGACTTGTTAATTATTGATTTGCTCATACCACTCGAAAATTCATGCCAAATAACAAATTTTGAATTACTTAATACTAACTCACTCTCACTTTTTTAAGAAATTAGTTTAGACTTTGATTTTCTTGCCAATTTGATTAAAAAATATTTTCTCATAATTAGTATACTCTTATCATTTTCTTTTTTTAAATAAATTATTTTAAATATTTCTTAGAATTTTTGTTTAAGTGACCTTTTCTCTATGGACCATTTCTCTGTGTTGGTACAATATGGACTCTGTTATGCATTAGTGTCAAGCGCCAAAAAAAACTAAAAATTGAGTTAAGCACGGAATATTGTTTCAAATGCTATAATTAAAAGTATTTTTTATGAAATATGCCCTAAAAAAATTTATATTTAATGTTACTTGCACAATTGACAAAAAAAAATTATATATAATCTAATCAAAACAAAAAATTTTAAAGTTAATTTTCTCAAAACTCGGTAGCAGGCGCTTGACCCACGAATGCGTAACAGGGTCCATATAGAAGTTATTCGGGTTCCTTAAAAGTATTAGAATAGAATAAATCAGGGTAACTGCTCAAATAAAAAAGAAAGTTATATATTAGTAAAAAATAATTTTATTTTATTTTAATAAAAAAGAACAGGAAAAGAAAGAAGATTAATAATAAAACCAAAGGAAAGTTGATAAAATAAATATGGAGAAAGTGAATGTGGTGATTTTAGCATATTAACTTTTGTTAATTAGTCCTTAAAAGGACTTTTTTTAAGGAGCATAATTTTTGTAAGAAAGAAAGGTGGTAAAAAAAATGGTGTTAGCCCTGAAAAGGGCTTTTGTTTTCTTGAAGAATTTGTTGTTTGCTTGAAGATATCTCTTGCGCTGACTTGTAGGCTTGTAACATGACTTGATCTTCACTGTGTCTTGGTCCCATATGAAGGGTGAGACACTGGCTGGGTTGTATTTATAACTTTCGGCTAGAATCACGTGATCACGTGATTGGCTGAGGCAGTCTCGGTGCAAATTGTGAATGGAGGGGGAAGGAGGTATAGCGGGGGGACCTCAGTTTGTTTTTTCATGCGTTTGAGACGAATAGAAAAAATATTTTTTGCCTCCCTATTATATTTTTAATTCAAAATGAATGAGCATTTAAGGCAATGAGCGAGATATTTGGAGGTGATTTAATACGTTTGCTTAACAAACGTGCCAAGGAAATACGTTTAATTGATAAACGTGAATTTTAATGGTTAAATGTAGGACAGTTGATAAAATAAAGATGGAGAAAGTGAATGTGGTGATTTTAGCATATTAACTTTTGATAATTAGTCCTTAAAAGGACTTTTTTTAAGGAGCATAATTTTTGTAAGAAGGAAAGGTGGTAAAAAAAATGGTGTTAGCCCTGAAAAGGGCTTTTGTTTTCTTGAAGAATTTGTTCTTTGCTTGAAGATATCTCTTGCGCTGAATTGTAGGCTTGTAACATATTTCATCTGACTTATTTTTGTTAAAAGCAAAGAATATAAAGAGCCCTGAAAAGGGCTTTTGTTTTCTTGAAGAGATCTCTTGCGCTGGCTTGTAGTGTTGTATTTCTTCTGACTTGATCTTCACTGTGTCTTGGTCCCAAATGAATAGTGAGAGACAGGCACGGTTGTATTTATAACTTTCGGCTAGAATCACGTGATTGGCTGAGGCAGTTGGGTAGCTCCTCCCACCGCCCTAGTGGTATTTTTTGGAAAGCTGGCTCTCAGAGCTACTAATCACCTCTCTAATTTCCTAGCCAACTTGTTGATTTTGTGTTCCCATATTGAAGAAATTTGATTATAATTAATTTTCCAAAAAATTTAAGAGATTCAAATTATTACTACGTTACTTCCAGAACCATATATTATATGTGTACTTAATTTCAAATGGATTCATTGAAAATTGTGGATTTCTATAAAACATATACATACATATTTACATACATACATACATTTTTTCCATTTCATTTTTATATATATAGATATATGAAATATATTCACTTTTAATTATTTAAAGTTGAAATACGGATTTATAAATTAAAGCTTGCCCACCTGCGTAGGACCCTCCCTTTTTCTTAAATCAACCGTAATTTTTTCTTTTTTTTTTTTTTGGGAATGTGTGCATAAGGTCCGAAGACCTATAATGACCAATAGTCACATGCAGCCAGGAAGAAAATAAAAACAAAAGGAGAAGCATAAAGGGGAAACTCAACTGCGGGAACTGAGAAGATGCCTGTTGAGGTTAGACTTGAAAGTCTAAAGATTGTAGTTTTTGGGGAAGATAGACGCAGGGAGCTTGTTCCAATCACGGGAGGTCATAGAGACAAAGGAAGAATGAAATTGATTTGTTCTGTTAGTCGTGATCTGAACAGCATAGGGATGCTGGGAAGATGCCTCTCTTGTGTTCCGTGAATATGTTGCATTGGGTGGGATAATTGATTTTAATTCGGCAGAGCATTGACCATGGTAATACCTGTAGAAGAGAGATAGTGCAGACACGCCTCTTCTATGATTAACAATTGCTAATTGAAATGCCTGAGAGGAAAAATATAAACAAGTTAATTCGGGTGAAAGATAAAGAGAAAGTCTGAAACCGAAAAATTTATATGTGCCACAGTGCATTAATGTAAAAAAAATGAACATGAAATAAAAATATTTTAAATTAAATTAAATTATTTATTTATTTGAAAATCTTATCTTATCGTTAATTTACACGAGGTGCCTATCGTGCACGAAGACATTCACCGCAAGCTCAACCGGCCTCTGGACGTAGCCATCTACTGGCACCTCGTGAAGTTAACATTATTTCGTATCTCTAACTCCTCCTCCTTCGTTCATTTCTAGCTAGTGAATCCTTATTTCTGGTTCTACCGGTTCCTTTTATCCAACCTCTTCTATGCTAGTGAGGATGTTCTAATTTGAGGAGGGACTCCCTCAGCATCTACTCCTTTCGAGGAATGCAACACTGACTGTGAGAGGGAACCATCTTTACGTCCCTTCCACAGGACGAGATGTCACAGCAACTCCCTCTCTTCGTAGAATTATCTGTGAGCTATTGTGGTGAGATCCAATATTCCAATCCAGTGTCAATATTATACGTAAATGAACTTTTTATAAGAGTTAATAAAATTGAATCTTAGATTTCATAACAAAAATGGAAATTGTTTGAATTTGTTAAATTTTTTGCCAAAGAATTTTTTTGGAAAACTTCATATTTTGAGGTCCAAAAATTTCTATTCTAAACCACGATTGTAATTTAAGGTGCGCGTCTCGGGGTGCTAATTTTGGGAGTTTCCAGCGGGCACAATTTTGAAGCTATCGACCTCAAATTTCTTTTAAATTAAAGCTATTTAAAATATCTACAACTTATAGAAGCCCTTTTTTTGATTTTCGAAAAAATAAATTTTTTTTTAGATTAATCGCATAAAGAAAAAGATATTTAAAAAAAAAGAGCTCTATAAGTTGTAGATAATTAAATTAGTAATCATTGTGTTAAAAAATAATTAATTTTTTACCCTTAATTGATTAGCTGGAAACTTTAAAATGAAATGGAATAAATCCCTTGTATCCCTATGGGAAAAACTAACGCTATCTCTTGCCGCATAGAGTAACTCGGTAGTGAATCGTGTTTTAACGGCTTTTCGAGACACGCACCTTAATGAAAAAATCTTTTCAGCCTATTTATTTTATTCCTATAAATAAAAATATAAATTTCATAAAGCGATGATTCTAATAAATATTTCATTGATCTCGCGCTCTATTAAGATTTTTCATTATTTTTAATGAATGATTAGCTTATAATTTTAATTATATATTTTATATTGGTTTTAAAATAAAATCAAATTCTTTTGATGTAATTCGATAAATTTCATCTCAAGAGAGTTGGGAAACAATAAAATACAGTAAAAACGCGCTTTTTTTAAATAATTAATTATAAAATAATAATTGTCAGTTTTAATTTCAACTTTTCCTTTATAGCGCATTTATTCCGAAACTACTTGACGAATTATTAAGGGTTTTTTTTTTTCTATAGGTAGAAAATTTAACGAGGGTGGTTTTAGGTTATTTATAGAGAAACTATATATAGAGTGTCTAGAAATAAAAAAGTTTTTTTTTTTTCTTCCCCTTTTTGGCTGCAGAGGCTATTAGGGCTTTAATTTATATTTGTTTGAAATTAAATAATAGTAAAATAATTAAATCTCTTAAATGAAAAATAATTAAAATCTATATATAAATAATAGCGGAGTGTGTCCGCCTGTCTGTCTGCTCGTCACGTTCTGTTTGACCAATTTCCCGTTGGAATTTTGGAACTAAATTATGCAGTCTTATAGAGAACCCAGGAATAATACTTAGGTCCCCAAATTCTCTTAAGGGGAGGCGCAAAAAATTCCTGAAAATGAATTTGCCCATTGGTAAGCATTGAGTTTTTTCTTGCTTTATGAAATATTAAAAGCAATTAAAATTAAATAAAATAATTAAATCTCTCAAACAAAAAATAATAAAAATTATTATTATATAATTACAGCTGATCTAAAAATATATAGATAAGCATTTATAAAATACATAATTTTTTTATGTAAGCTGCAAAGCCCGTCCAAAACGGGCGATTCAGCTAGTCACATTTTTTATAATAGCTTCGATTTTAATTTTTAATATCTTCTACAATCATTATTTATTATTATTTTTCTTCTTATTGGTAATTATGAAAATGAGTATTAAATAAAAGAATACATATTTTGTTAAGTTAATCAAAAAAAAATTTTTTTTTTATTTCTAAAATTTATGAGTAGATTTTATTTTAACAGAGTGTTATTGTAAATTAAATATATATATTGTTTACTATTATATCGGGTCACTTGAGTGAGTGGCTGAGTGAGTGTGAGGACCTGAACAAACAACGATTTTACTGCAGAGTGGTTACGTGATTTTTCCAAGAGAGAGAGAGAGAGAGAGAGAGGATTTTGTCCATCGTGATGGTGGTCATTCACTGATAAAACAAAAAAAAAAAATTGAATTACTGCCAATTTTTGTGCAATATTTTATTTATTTATTTTTTTTTTTAGATAACATCTAGTTTATTTTTATATATCCTGAAACTACACGTTCTCCCGAGTAAAATGATATACAACACTTGTATCTAAATCTTTTGGAAATTTGTTTAAAAAATGATTTTTTAATGTTGCACTTGGAGCATCGATAATTGTTGCTAATTAAAGAAAACAAAACAAATTTAATTTTTATTAAATAATAAATGCGAAATTTAAATTTATTAATTAAAATTAATTTTTTATTTTATTTTGACTTAAATCCCACAATTATTTTTTTTTTTTGTATTGATAATAATAGAATTTTGGTTACAAAATTAATTAATTAATAGTTTTAATTTACAAATAATAATATTCACAAATAATTAGGAGAAACCCTTAATTAAATCATAATATATTTATTTTAAATAATATATTTAAATCTTAAATTCATTAAAATTAAATTTTACTTTCTTTATATGGTAATTAGTGATGCTCCAAGTGCAACATAAAATAATCTATTTAAACATATACGTGTGATATATCATTTTACTCGGGAGAACGTCACCTTTTAGAATATATACAAAATATTATATGTTATACAAGACAAAAAAAAATATTACACCCTCAATTATTTAAAATAAATCAATTACTTCTTATCTTTTAGGTTTATATCATCTGTACAAAATTTCAAAATACATTTTTTGTTATTTATAATGGAAGTAGGCATCATCATTCCAAAAAAAAAAAAATTTCGAATTCTTAATTATATTTAAGATATCGATTATCGGTAATTGATTATTAATTAAACACATACTTAGGATTATTTAACGAATTCCTGATATTAAATAAAATAAATTTAATTTATTGCCAGAAATAAAAGGTGAATTCTCTTTCTCTCTCTCTCTCTCACTCTCTAATTAAATGTTTCCTGACAACCTGTCTGCTATCTTTTTTTTTTTTTTTTTTAATTTAAATTCGCTAATAATTGATTCCCATTTCATTTGATGTTTTTTCTTTTCCTTCCTCTTTTTTAGTGAATGTAATAAAATATATATTGTTTGATTAAATTTCTAGGTGGAAAATGAATTAACGAACAAATGTTTTTTTAAATAAATTTATATTCTTTTTTAAATACTCATAATTTTGTTATTGACTATTTATGTCACTTGTGGGTGTCAGTCAGAGCATGGGACGAACAGTTTTTTTTTTTTTTTTTAAGGTATTTTTCGGCATCAGAGGTCCTTTAGACTCTATTGAATATTATTATTATTATTATTTGAAATTCCTATCGGGATCCCCGTTTATTTACCCGAGGTGCTTTCGTGTACGAAGACACACACCTCAAACCCAACCGGCCTCTGGCCGTAGCCATCTACCGGCACCCCGTGAAGTTACATCATTTCCTATCTCTAACTCCTCCTCCTGCTCTCGTCTCTAGCTAGTGAACTAATCCTTATTTCTGGTTCCAACCGGCTCCTTTTATCCAACCTCTTCTATGCTATGGAGGATGTCCTAGTTTGAGGAGGGACTCCCTCAGCACCGGCGTGTAGCCTACTCCTTTCGAAGAATGCATCACTGAGAGGGAACCTTCTTTACGTCCCTTCCACAGGACGGGATGCCACAGCAACTCCCTCTCCTCGTAGAGTTGCCTGAGGGCTATTGTGGTGAGATCCTATATTCCAATCCAGGGCTTGCTTGAGGATTTGTTTACATTAAATAAATATTTTTATTTAATGAAAAATCCCGCATGCCAAGGATTTGAACAGGGATCTTCTTTGCAGAAGCTGACACCCTAGCTCACTACACCAGCGAGCCCTCTCTATTGAATATAAATGATTGGTAGCCAATGGGGGAAGCGAAGTTCTCCCCCTAGCGGAGTGCCCTTGTATTTATATAATAGATCTATTATATACATATTTTATGTAATAATCTTACATATGGGTAATTCTTTTACAAGGGGGGGGTGCTTGCTGGTGTAGTGAGCCAGGGTGTCAGCTTCTGCAAAGAAGATCCTTGTTCAAATCCTTGGCGTGCGGGATTTTTCATTAAATAAAAATATTTATTTAATCCTCAAGCAGGCTCTGGATTGGAATATATATGATCTTACCATAATAGCCCCCAGGCAACTCTACGAGGAGAGGGAGTTGCTGTGACATCCCGTTCTGTGGAAGGCACGTAAAGAAGGTTCCCTCTCAGTGATGCATTCTTCGAAAGGAGTCGATAATAAATATTTTTCTATGTTTATAAATTTTATATCTTGAATTTAAATGTACCATACTGTCGAAAACTAAATAAATATCGACATAAAAAATCTGGTGGCAAGCAGAGAACACAGCTTTTGATCACCGAAGATAAGAGAAAGTTGTGTGCTTTGCGACCATCACACCAGATTTTTTTACCAGAATTTGATAATTCTTTTGTTTATAATTTCGTTAATTATTAACAGATTTTCTCGAATGAATAATTTTTGGAAAGCTAAAGAATATCGTAAATATATGTTATTTGCATTTAGGGATGGTAAAAATTGCATTAGGTGTGTCCAAAGCTAAAAATAAACTCAAAAAATTCGATTTTTCTAAACTTTAAGTCGTTTGAGGCCCCTCTACGTAAATGCCCTCTGAATGGGCCGAAACTTGATTATTTCTATGTATTTCAAACATCTGATTTTGAAAAAAATGTTCTTTGTCATATTTATTATTTTTAACCCTAAATGAATAAGAATTGACACATGAAGTGAAAGAAACATTTAAATATATCATTTTTGTTGTCCAGGGTAATTAGATCTTTATGTTAACGATCTCACCACAATAGTCCCTTCAGGCAACTCTACGAGGAGAGGGATTTGCTGTGACATCATGTACTGAAAAGAAGGTTCGCTCTCAGTGATGCAGGAGTAGGCTACACGCCGGTGCTGAGGGAGTCCCTTCTTATACTAGGACATCTTCCCTAGCATAGAAGAGATTGGATAAAAGGAACCGGGTTGAACCAGTAATAAGGATTATTACTTCACTAGATATAAATGAACGCATGAGGAGTTAGAGATAGAAAATAATGTATTTTTTTGAAAAGTGAGATTAAAATGTCAAATTTTCTCTATTCCAAAGAGGCAAAAAACAAGATGGCATTATTTGAAAATAACTCAAAAGAGAAAGAATTATTTAATGAGAAGTAACTTAGAAGAGGATGTCCACCCCATTGTACGCCTCTTCCCTTTAATAAAACATTCATTGGCCGAAAAATTACAGCTTAAGACGAGGCTCAGCCGCCGAAGGCGGTTCGCGAAGTTAGTTAATTAATAAATCAATAAATCAAAATCTAAAACATTGTAACCAACAACATCAGGTTGATATAATAATATATTTTTTGTGATTAGGCTGGTACATAACATCATTCAAATTTATCTTCATTTTATTATTAGGTTAAAAAAAAAAAGAGATATGAAGTGAAATAAATGTGTTTGTGTTTATCACAATTAGTTTGATTATTTATTGGTGTTTAATGAGCCAGGGGGCGAACGCTAGAGAGAGAAAGTCAAGAGGTCACACTCCCCCCCCCCCCCTTCACGAAATTACGATTTACGTCCTTTCAAAAGATTCATATAATAACTACTATACAATTTCGGTCTAATGAATAAAGTTTAACGCATTATTATTAATATTAATTAGAATTTAATAATTCGCTCTTTTGGGTTTTAAAAGCATTTTGCAATAATGGGATGGGTTGGGAGAGTGATCATAAATTGAAAGTTTCGCCCGCCTTGATTAATTATCCTTTACGAAAAGAAAGAAAGAAAAAAATTCCTTCAAAGGCTGATTATAATCCGCTCTCTCTTTGATGATGCTTCAAATAGGCCTGCCTATTGCATGTCTGATCATCAACTAAGAGATGAAGATTATCTTTACGGATTCTCAAAAAACAAAAAAAAATCGGGCTAAATACGCAACCCCCCCTCTTCCTCGCCCATGGTTTCTGAAAAAACCCCTCCCCAAAAAATGTGAATTACAATCACCTGTATTATAAGTTACAAAAGCTAGATTATTATAATTTGGAATTCCTATCGGGATCCCGAGGATGCTTTCGTGCATGAAGGCACACACCTCAAACCGGCCTCTGGCCGTAGCCATCTACCGGCACCCCGTGAAGTTACATCATTCCGATTTCTAACTCCTCCTCCTTCTTTCGTCTCTAGATATTTAGCTAATCCTTATTTTTGGTTCCTTTTATCCAATCTCTTCTATGCTAGGGAGGATGTTCTAGTTTGAGGAGGGACTCCCTTTGAAAAATCCTTTACTGAGAGAGAACCTTCTTTATCTCTCTTCCTTAGGGCAAATTTGATTACAAAAGATAAGAGAAAGTTGTGTGCTGTGAGACCATCACACCAGATTTTTTTTACCAGAATTTCTTTTATATTTCGTTAATTATAATGAATAATTTTTTGAAAGCTAAAGAATATCGTAAATATATGTTATTTGCATTTAGGGATGGTAAAAAAAAATTACATTCAGGTTGACCAACGCGAAAAATAAACTGAAAAATTTCGATTTTTCTAAACTTTAAGTCGTTTGAGGCCCATCTACGTAAATGCCCTCTGATTGGGCTGAAACTTTCTATGTATTTCAACTATCTGCATATTTTTAAGGGGTGATGACTTAAACAAATCTTGAAAAAAATTTTCTTTGTCATATTTATTTTTTTCAACTCTAAATTAAGAAGAATTGACTCATGAAGTGAACATTTAAAAAAATATCATTTTTGTGTCCAGGGTAATTTGATCTTTATGTAAACGATCTCACTACAATAGTCCCCGGGCAACTCTACGAGGAGAGGGAGTTGCTGTGACATCCCGTATTGTGGGAGGCACTTAAAAGAAGGTTCGCTCTCAGTGATGCAGGAGGTGGTGAGTAGGGCTGGACGGTAATGGATTTTCATTACCGACCTCGATAATGAAAAAAAACCGGTTTTTCTCGAAAGTCGGTAAAAATTTTTTACCGCCCGCGGAACCAAAGTTTGCCGCCGCGGAACATTTTTTTTTCGCGGGACCAAAATTTTTCCCCGGCCGGAAAAATATTTTACCTTTTTTTTAGAGAGCCTATTTTTTGCCGAAACATTTTTTTCTCCCGCGGAACCAAAATTTTTCCCCAGCCGGGAAAATATTTTACCTTTTTTTTAGAGACGCCAATTTTTTGCCGCCGCGGAACCACAATTTGGTTTGCCGCCACGGGACATTTTTTTTCTCGCCGAACCAAAATTTTTTACCGCCCGAAAAAATAGGTTTTTACCGACTTTCGAAAAAAAACCGGTTTTTATCGAATTAGAGGTTCGTTACCGCGTTTTCGGTAAAAAATTTTTACCGGTAAACCGGTTTACCGTCCAGCCCTAGTGGTGAGAGAGTCCCAACTCTTAAACTAGGACTTCTTCCCTAGCATAGAAGAGATTGGATAAAAGGAGCCTGGTGAAACAAGAAATAAGAATTAATTCACCAGCTAGAGACGAAAGCAGGACGAGGAGATAGAGTTATTAAGTAATGTAACTTCACGGGGTGCCGGTAGATGGCTACGGCGAGAGACCGGGTTGGGTTTGATGGTGTGTGTCTTCGAGCACGAAAGTGCCTCGGGCAAATAAACGGGGTACCCGATAGGAAATTTTTTTTTTTTTATTTAAAAACATTCACACTTTTTTCTCATTCGCACTCACACTCACACACACATTCACACAGTCTTTTCGGCAACTTAGGCCATTTAAGACTTTAGACGATAACCGTTGTAATATATATTATTTATTGTGGGTTCAGGCATTTCTATTTAAGCCATCTGGTATCCAAATGGCTTAACCCATATCAAGCCAACGTTGCGCAAACGCAACACCAAGTTTACAATTTTTTTTATAATACTTTTAAATATTTTTATTAAATAAAATTTGTCTAAATATAAAAAAAAACTCTGTAGCTATTTCATTTAAAATTATTATATGAGTTAATTCGTGCAAGATTTTTGGCTTCTTTTTTCTATTTGATATAATTTTAAAACTAAGGATTTATTCTAGAATTTTTTTTCATAAAAACTAAGTAAATACCTTATAAATAATGTTTTTGTCATGTTTCAATTAATTTTAATTCGTGTGTCCATGTTATATAGGTAGAAATTAGGCCGTTGCGTTTGCGGAACGTTGGCGTTATCCCTGATCAAAATCCATCTTTCTTGAAAACATATTTTTTACAATGATTAGAAAGAAAATTTTAACTCTGATGAAATAAAAAAGTTGAAGATTTAGGAGACATGATGGACCCATCACACAACTAAAAAGATATTCACGTAAAGAAAAAAAAATTTCAATACCTGCACCAAATTTAATTAGGAATTATAATATGATAATGGGGGGGGGTGTTGATTTGCTTGATCGCAAGATGTCCGAATATAGGATTTCTATAAAATTAAAAAAGTGTTGGTGGCCTATTTTTTCAAATGCTATTGAATTAGCAATCTCAAATTCATGGGGCCTCCATAAAAAAATAAGTGGAAAGGACCATCAAGTTCTTTTACACTTTAGAAGATCTATAGCAATTGAACTTTTAACAGTTGCAAATAACTCAAGATCTCAAGGAAATTTTAATTCTCCCGGACATGGGCATAACTAGGGCCCCCCCCCCCCAGAGAACTCCCTGTCCCAAAGAAAATTGAGAAAAGATGGTGCTTTTCAGGCCTCCCGGAGGATAGCTGGTCCCATGGCCGCCCCCCAGCGAGGATGGCTTGTCCCATGCCCTCCCCCCCAGCCAAATTTTCTAGTTATGCCCATGTTCCGGATCATCAAACCCACTAGATATTAAAATTTCAAATAGATCTCCTGTTCATGTAATTAAAAAAAATGAATCAGGAAAGATGTCGGTATTGCCATAGCCAGACGTTTCATTGTGTGTTATGCTCAAGTTTAGGTACTTTAGTACCACTTCTCGAAAAATGTAGTGAAAAATATCATTTACAAAATTAAAATTATATTTAATCTAAAAAAAATCTAATTATTATTAAAAAAAATCTGGTGTGACTGGCGCACAGCACACAACTTTCTCTTACCCTTCGGTAAGAGAAAGTTGTGCACCGTGCTGGTCACACCAGATTTTTTGTGTCGAGATATATTTAGTTTCCGATAGCACCTTAGTTTCAAACTTGCATTTTAAATGTTGACTGCTTGAAATAAACTATGGTTATTTTTCAAAATTTTAATCTCATATTTGGACATTTTATACACAATATAGAATCGTAAATAAATACAAAATTTCATAGGAATTGGAAAAAAAATTTTAAATGCCTAAAAAGTTTCAAAGGGGACCCCCTTTTGAATCGAAATTAACATACAAATCCCTATAGGAAATTAACATTAGGTCTATGAGAGAAGGCGGAGAGACAGGCGATAATGTTTGCAAGTGAGAGAGAGAGAGAGATATATATGTTTTCTCCTAAGCAATTAAAGACACAAATAAAATAAAAAAATCTGGTGTGACTGGCGCACAGCACACAACTTTCTCTTACCTTCGGTAATCGAAAGTTGTGTACTGTGCTTGTCTCACCAGATTTTTTGTGTCGACATGTATTTAGTTTCCGACAGTACGGTACATTCGGTTTTCAAGTTGTAAAAATTTATAAGTATGGCAAAATATTTATATTTTGTTGCCATGGGAACCATTTCTCCTATCTTTTCTATGGAGTACAAGAGTAAAGTGGTCTTCACAAGATTTCAATCACAAAATGAGAATATACATTTTAAAGAGAATCTAAAAAATAATTGATTTTTGAATTTAAAAAAAAATCGTTGGAGCAAATTTAGAGAAAATCGAAAAAAACTGAAAAAGTGCATCAGTAAAGTACTAGTACTCTTTGGCCGATTTTGTTCAAAAGCTTCGTGTCACGTCCCAGGGGGGTGCCTAACTTAAATATAAAATCCCAACCTCCTAGCTCTTTTCGTTCTTGAGATATTTTGTTCACAGACAGACACACAGACAGACAGGCAGACAGACAGACAAACCATGTCGCGAAAACCACTTTTTTGGATTCAGGGGACCTCAAAACGTGTATATCCATCAAAATCTCGACATCGAATTTTTGACATGAATCCAATACTTTCTCTCTCTATATATATTAACATATATATAGAGGTAAGAGAAAGTAATAAATGGGAATTTAAATAATAATTGATTTTTTAATCTAATAAAAAGAAAAAGATTTAAATTCCGTTACCATGGCAACCATTTCTATCTTTCCTATGAAGAACAAGAGTAAAGTGGTCTTCAGAAGATTTCAACGGCAAAATGAGAATATACATTTTAAAGAGCATCTAAAAAATAGTTGATTTACGAATTTAAAAAAAAATCCTTGGAGGGAATTTTGAGAAAATCGAAAAAAACTGAAAAAGTACATCAGTAAAGTACTAGTACTTTTTGGCCGATTTTGTTCAAAAGCTTATTTTGAGATTCTTCAAAGGTACCTAAGTTAAATATAAAATTTCAATCCGGTAGCTCAATTCCTTCATGCTAAAAATCTGTCCACACATACAGACACACGCACACACACACACACACACACCACACACACAGACCAATTTGCGGGACCCACTTTTTTTGGACTCAGGGGACCTCAAAACATGTATATCCATCAAAATCTCGACATCGAATTTTTGACATGATCGCAATACTTTCTCTCTATATATATATTACATATATACATAGGTAAGAGAAAGTAAAAATATAAAAATAAAAATAAAATAAATTTAAAAAAATTGTCATGATTTTGATAGCGTTAAACGCCAACGTTGCGCAAATGCAACATGCTCCCCTGCTTAATTATGTAGAGATAAAATTATAATTTTCACTTTTTTAGATTCAGAACATCTAAAATAGTAAATATTATAAATTTCATTAAATTTGGTTCGAGGAAAAAATGCGGCGTTATATGGGTTAAATAAAATCATCGGACTGCCTGGGTCCGAACCCGCGACGTTTGGCATAGGAGGTAGGCACGCTACCTACCATGCCACACCCGGGGGCCCGATAGGAAATTGATAATAATAATAATTTATGTAAACAATTTAAAAAAAAATTCGCAACTGATGACGTCATTTATTTTTCATATACTGTATTTATTATAAAAAATATAAATAAAAAAAAAAAATAACTAAATGGTAAGAGATTAAGATGGGATTTATATTTATTTTATTTATATATAAATATATATAAATCATATCCCCAGTGAAATGAATAAAATAGACTTTGCATGTTTCACACTCACACACACAAACAGAATGTAAATAAATACAATAATCCTAATTTGAATTTCAATTTAAAATAAATTATTATCACTGATACAAACACTTAATTCCTACAATTAAATTGGATTTTTGTTTTATTGCTCTTTTTTTTTTTGCTGCGTTTGTTTAAATCTATTTAAAAGATTAAAATAAAAATATAAGCACATCTCTCGCATTCCACCCTATTATTATAATAATGAAATTAGAATTTCATTGATACCAAAATATCTTAAATACTGTATTGGACCGGCTTCAATTTTTGAAAATAGAGTTCCCGCATCATGCAATGAGTGACGTAGAAGGCAAGGAATAAGCAAAGATAGATAGAGTTCTTCGTAGGGGTATTGTGCCACACACTGCGACCTCCTGGATCTATTGTGCCCCACTTTCTAGCATTTTCTCACGCTATAACTCCCCGTTCAGACGATCCTTTCCAGACCGGTGGCTTCCAAAAAGTTGGTGTAGTTCTTAAAGGATGGAAGCTCTTTTGATGACAGACAATATGCTCGCCATATTATTCTTCTCTTTAGATCAGGGCTCCACAGTTCTTTATGAGATGACCTGGGGGCTCTTCTGCTGATTCACAGAAATTTCTTGATCCAGATGTTCCCTGTCGCTGTTAACAAACCCGTCAGTTTTTTCAACTTGTTCCTACTAATAAGGAACACTTCTCGGACCTGAATCATGGATTTCGTTGATACTTACTTGAATTGAAATCCTATATGAAACATTGAAAATCCATGGTAAACTTGCTGCTAAGGCGCAGTCATAATGGCGCAGTGAGTGTAAACATGTTTCTCTTTAATATTTTTGAATATTTTAGCAACCATGACATTAAATAAGAAAAGAAATCTGGTGTGACAAGCACAGTACATAACTTTCGATTACCGAAGGTAAGAGAAAGTTAAATGCTGTGCGCCAGTCACACCAGATTTTTTGTGTCGACATGTATTTAGTTCCCGGCAGTAGGAAATATTTGAATTCAGATGTAAAATTTATAAGTATGGGAAAATATTTATATTTTGTTACCATGGCAACCATTTGTCCTATCTTTCTTATGAAGCACAAGAGTAAAGTGTGCTTCAAACAATTTTGAGGGCAAAACGAGAATATACATTTGAAAGAGCATCTAAAAAATAATTGATTTTTGAATTTTAATCAAAATCGTTAGAGCGAATTTTGAGAAAATCGAAAAAAACTGAAAAAGTACATCAGTAAAGTACTAGTACTCTTTGGCCGATTTTGATTAAAAGCTTATTTTTCCGGTCCCGGGGGCTGCCTAACTTAAATATAAAATTTCAACCTCGTAGCTCAATTCCTTCATGCTTAAAATTGAACACACACACACACACACACAGACACACAGACACACACAGACACACAGACAGACAGACCATGTCGCGAAAATCACTTTTTTGGATTCAGGGGACCTCAAAACGTAAAGATCCATCAAAATCTCGACATCGAATTTTTGACATGAATCCAATACTTTCTCTCTATATATATATTACATATATACATAGGTAAGAGAAAGTAAAAGTGATCAAAGCAAAGAGAATCCTTACACCAACTACTTATAATGAAAGCGTAAGCGTTACAGTGCAAATTATGACAACAACAATTTTTATTAGCTACATTGAAACAATAATCAACTGGATTTGAAAACATTTTGAAATCGTGATGATGAGAATTGATTAACGTATGTGCTAATAACTGAAGTTTGAGAATGTTGTTTCTTTGATATAAATATATCATTCAAAACAAGACGATCAGAAAATTTACGAACGAATTCTTCCATAGACGAAATCCATATTTATCTAAAGGCTGGACAAGAGATGTTTTGGGAGGTGTTGTTAGGATCTCAAGTTCTTTATTTGCTGGAGTTACACTTTTAATCATGGCTTTATCATTATAGGCAGTCCAAGAATCAATTAATAACCATTTTAATCAACTAAATACAAATAAAGCATTCAAAGGCTTAAATTGACATAAAACATGTTTACACTCACTGCGCCATTATGACTGCACCTTAGCAGCAAGTTTAGGCGGGATTTTCAATGTTTTATATAGGACTTCAAATCACGTAAGTATCAACGAAACCCATGATTCAGGTCTGAGAAGTGTTCATTGAAAGTTTCAAGCAATCCGAAGTTCTCTTCTGGTTAAATGTCCCAAGAAGTTGTTTTGATATCCTCACTTTTGGATATTCTCTCCATAGCTGTTCTTTTCCTTTGAATCCAGACTCGCCCGGATGGTGTTCATCCCACCAAATGCTCTGGTCCAGTAAAAGCTTATCTGCTTCTTTGTTGCCCTCTAGCCCAGGGTGTCCTGGGACCGATTATCCAGCTGTAAAATCCACATCTTGTAACATGGATTGAACCGTACCTTGGAGTTAAGTCCCCTCCCCCTTGACTAGGAGGGTAGCCCACCAAGGATGGGCGGAAATTTCATCGTTCACAGATACAACCCCACTTTTGCTTTCAGACGATATCAACGATATCAAAAGAAGAATGTTGATACATTCTGTTTAATTTCAATTTAAATCCATTTTTAATTAAATAATTAAAAAAAAAAAAAGCTTTCTTTAAATATTCACGTTAAATAAATAAAAAAAAAAAAAAAAGAAATATATAAATAAATTTCCCTTCATGGCCAGCAATATCAGATTGTAATTTTGCAATTCAAACACTTGATAAATAATTCTCTTAAAAAGCAAATAATATAAAAAAAAAAAAGCTTTTCATTTTTATTCTCGAACATCTCCCTCCTTGTTCACACACACACACACACACACACTTTATAGAAATTAAATTAAAATCGGGCAAAGAATTTTTCTTTTTTTTTTTATATATATATTGAGGAAACAAATGTAGGAACATTTTTAATAATCCCTCTCTCTCTATTTTAAATTCTAATTTAATTTTGTCCTGATTAATTAAACAAAAAAAAAAAAAAAAAATATTACATGTAACGTAAAATTTCTAAAATATCATTCAATTCAATTCAATTTTCTATTGTGAAATGAATATAGAGAGAAAAAAAAAAAAACGAAACGAAATTAAAAAAAAAAAAGAAACCCTAGATTAAATGTAAAATGAATATATAGATGGCAAAAATTAAATATGATACATAATCAGAGATCAAATGGCGGGATCATATGAATTTTCAATCGTTTTTCATATACTTTCGTGCTTGAATAATAATATAACCAGTTTGTGAAATCAAATTCATAAACTAGTTTATTAAGTAAAAAAAAAAATCTGGTGTGACTGTCGCACAGCACACAACTTTCTCTTACCTTCTGTAATCGAAAGTTGTGTACTGTGCTTGTCACACCAGATTTTTTGTGTCGACATATATTTAGTTTCCGACAGTACGGAACATTTGAATTCAGATGTAAAATTTATAAGTATGGAAAAATATTTATATTTTGTTACCATGGCAACCATTTCTTTTATCTTTCCTATGAAATACAAGAGTAAAGTGGTCTTCAGAAGATTTCAATCGCAAAATGAGAATATACATTTTAAAGAACATCTAAAAAATAATTGATTTTTGAATTTTAAAAAAAATCGTTGGAGCAAATTTTGAGAAAATCGAAAAAAACTGAAAAATTACATCAGTAAAGTACTAGTACTCTTTGGCCGATTTTGATTAAAAGCTTATTTTCCCGGTCCCGGGGGTGTTTAACTTAAATATAGAATTTCAACCTCGTAGCTCAATTCCTTCATGCTTAAAATTGAACACACACACACCCACCCACACACACACACACACACACACAGACAGACCATGTCGCGAAAACCACTTTTTTGGATTCAGGGGACCTCAAAACGTGAAGATCCTTCAAAATCTCGACATCGAATTTTTGACATGAATCCAATACTTTCTCTCTATATATATATTACATATATACATTGGTAAGAGAAAGTAAAAAACAAAAAAAATGATAAATAAATCAAATAGTAGTCGAGATGGTAAAGGCGTAGTACAAATTCATATATACAAATTATGTAGAAAGAATGAGCAAAGAGGACCTTAGAGGGAATACAGGAAAATAATTATCCTAAAACTTTTGGAGTTAATAATTGTTGAAGTTACAATTTCTTCCATAATAATTGTTTGAGGAAACATTTATATATTCTTTGGGTAACTGTAATTCTTGTCGGAATTTCGAAATGAGTTGTGGTGTGCTAAATAACAATTAATTAATGTTAATGGAAATACGGATTATTTTTTTTTGGAATGGGTGCATAAGGTCCGAAGACCTATAATGACCAGTAGTCACATGCAGCCAGGAAGAAAATAAAAACAAAAGGAGAAGCATAAAGGGGAAACTCAACTGCGGGAACTGAGAAGATGCCTGTTGAGATTCGACTTGAATGTCTGAAGATTGTTGGTTTTGGGGAAGATAGACGCAGGGAGCTTGTTCCAATCACGGGATAAAGGAAGATTGGAATTGACTAGTTCTGTTAAGGGGCCCTTACACGATCAATCATACTGTCAGTCTGAGTGAATCAGTCCGATCGTCAGTATTTTCTTCATTCAAGTATAATTTTACACGTAGCATTCAGACTACCAGTCAGAATAAAGTTCTTTTTAGCTCATTCGACTGTGGGAAGCCACTAATTTTTCTTCTTAACTAAACTAACTTTGTTCTCTGCCACTAAGTAACAATAAAAAAACAAAAAGAAAACGGCCATCAGTCTTCAGTCTTGCCCATACACGTTCAATCAAAACGCCAATCAGCTCAAATACTGTCAGTATGATTGATCGTGTAAGGGCCCCTTTAGTCGTGATCTGAACAGCATAGGGATGCTGGGACGATGCCTCTCTTGTGTTCCGTGGGATAATTGATTTTAATTCGGCAGAACATTGACCATGATAATACCTATAGAAGAGAGAGAGTGCAGACACTCTTCTTTTATGACCTAGCGATTGTAGGGATGCGCTGAGAGTAGAATCATCTATCAGTCTAATAGCACGCCTCTGTATGGCGTCCAAGGAGAAGAGAGCGTCTCTCGACGCCCCTCGCCAAAGATGGGAACCATGAGATTATAAAACTCACCAAAAGTGATTTTTCTTTACCTCCAAAGCAATTCACCTTCTCCTATGATTTAGAAATGAGGTTTTGCACCCTTAAGGCCTATTTCAACTAGGTCGTGCTGCTGCTGTGCGATGCTGGATATTGTCTTTGACATTGTTGTTGTCATAATCGGTATTTTGTAGGTTCTACAATATTAAATGTTCTTTGATTTTCCTAGTCAACGGAATTTAAATAAAAAAAAGGATAAGTAGCAATGGGAAAAGGATAAGCAGCAATGAACAAAGCGAGATATCGGCACAAAATTAAAAACCGGAATGGCAGTGGTACGGCACGGCACGTCTGGTGGAAATAGACCCTTATGGAGGTGTAATGGAGTGTACAAGAAAAATATTCCTTGAGAAGGCTCAAAAATTTCCCTATTGAAAAGCATTGGGGTCTTTTGAAAATCAAATTAATTAATTTATAGTAGGCTTATAATTTGTTAATGTTCATTTTCCTGGATATCTTTCCCCCCATGGCCTCATATTGGAGAGGAGTCACACCCACCGAAAGCAGACTCCAGCTACTCCAACTACTATAACTTTGTATCCCTACCTGGGTGTAGCGTTGGCGATGTTGGTGGAAGTCTCCGCTCGTTGGTTCGATTTTCGTGTCTAACATTTGGTATAATTGCTGCCTGATGGACTAGAGCTGCAAGGATCGGAGTCTCTGAAGCATTGGCTGGAGATGAAGACGATCTTCGAGACAGGTCTCCTAATTGTTGCTGTCTAACAGGAGATGTCACGTATCTGAAACAATTAAAAAAAATAATAATAAATTACCACCTGGTTCAAAAATTCTTTTGTTCTCGATTACTCCTAAGATAATTGTTGCGAAACTTTTTTTAACGAAGGTTTGTCCATCACTAATATAGGAGTTTGACAGTTTTTTTTTTTTACTTAGCTGGATTATTTACTATCTTGTTATCTAAAAGACAAAGTTTTTCTTTTTGTAACGCATAAATTCCGAAATTACTAGACGGATATTTATGGAAATTTCTTTAACCGGAGGTTTGCTTGTGTAGTGGAATAAGGTATCGGCTTCTACAAAGAAGATCCGTGTTCACATCCTGGGTGTTGTGGGATTTTTTCATTAAATAAAAATATTTAGTTAATGTAAACAAATCCTCAAATACTGTTTGGATTGGAATTTTGGATGCTACCACAATAGCCCCCAGGCAACTCTACGAGGAGAGGGAGTTCCTGTGGAAGGGACGTAAAGAAGGTTCCCTTTTAGAGATACATTCTTCGAAAGGAGTCAGTGCTGAGGGAGTCCCTCCTCAAACTAGGACATCCTCCCTAGCATAAAAGAGTGAATGAATGAATGAATGAAAAAAAAAAACACTTTTTTGTTTTGAGAACCATACGTTGTCTTTGTTTGAACACTTAACAATAATTTTTACATCATATACATCTGCTCTCAACACATTATCATCATCACAGTCACACAACCACAACATCCGCTGCACTCTGTTTTTTTTTTACTTATGAATACTGCTATGAACTGGCTCAAGTGGGACGCCTAACCCTCCAAGAGTAAACTCGCCAAGTCTCTCTTAAACAACTCCCTGCCTCTCGCAACTCGAATATTCTCGGGGAGCCTATTCCACGGGCTCACATGGAACGGATGAAAAGAGGTTGGATTTTTATCCAAAAGGGAACCAGAAATAAGAATTAGTTCATTAGCGAGAAATAAACACAGGAGGAGGAGGAGTTAGAGGCAATGGCTAAGACGGCTAAGCTGAGGATTACGGAGTCTGAAGTCTCAACACGGCTCGGGTTCGAATCCAGCTTGCCGCAAATAATTCAAACGTCCTGCCGAAGTCTCCTCTTAGGGTAGGAAAAGGGGATAGTCCCACCGTGGTATCGCAAAGGGCCTAATTGGCCTAAGTGTGTTCCCTGTCTGGGAACGGCCACTTCAACCTAACCTAGAGATACGAAATAATCTAACTTCACGGGGTGCCGGTAGATGACTACGGCCAGAGGCCGGCTGAGTTTGAGGTGTGTCTTTGTGCATGGAAGCACCTCGGGGATCCCGAAAAGGAATTTGAAATAATTTTTTTTTTACCGATCAAAGATTATAAAATAAAATACATTTCTCAAATACAATAGGTAATTTTTTTTTAGCAAAGTGGAGGCCAACGGTGGCTAGTATAAACATAAACATAGCTAATCAACTGGTCAGTCAACAAACAAACATAAGCAAAGGATATTATTATTAATTAATTAATCTGAATGAATTAAGTGTAAGGCTTAGAGAAGCAAAGCCTTCGAAATGAGATCTTTATTTGATTAGCTCTCCCCACCCTCTTTTTGTTTATTTAGTATATAATATTAATTGCTATTGTATTTCCCCCCTCTCTTTTTACTTTATTGACACATCTAAGCCTCTATTCTTCACAGGCATATTGATCCAGATTCTTTCTATTTGAAATTTCGGGAATGCCCGTTTATTTATCCAAGGTGCTTTCGTGCACAAAGACACACACCTCACACCCACCCGAAGCCATCTACTAGCACCCCGTGAAGTTACATTATTTCCTATCTCAAACTCCCCCTACTGCGTTCAATTTTAGCTATGAACGAATCCTTAATTCTGATTCCTTTAATCCAACCTCTTCTATGCTAGGGAGGATGTCCTAGTTTGAGGATGGACTCCCTCAGCACCGACTCCTTTCGAAAATTCACTAGTCTGACGTTTCGGTTTCATTTAAGTCCATTTTCAGAGCTTTTAACTGAATAAAATTTTAAATAGATATGACACCAACATAAAGAAATTAGCTAAATATTTTTCGAGATCTATATCTATATTTGAATAAGATAATAGTATTCAAAATACCTCGATTCGGACTTAACTAGTCATAGATATATTTAACAAGACATGTGACTAACTGCATATAAGGGGAAGTGAGTTTTATTGGTGCAGGTCGAGGGTCCGGTGGCCTGGTGCAATGGATAGCACGCCTATGCCCCGGAAAGGCGGAGATCCTGGGTTCGATTCCCGGGGGCCATGGGATGTTTGGCCTCACCAATAAAAAACACTCACATGTCTTGTTAAATAAAGAAATTAAATAAGTATAAAAATAAATGAGTTTGAATTTGAAGAGACTCCAATCAGCATATAACCTCAAAATGTATATTTATTTACTTATTTGTTCAAATATAATTGAGAATTTCATTGTATTAATATAATTACCGGTATACTAATTCTTTGACATCTGAAGATGGTCTTAATCATGACAGAAACAGTTGGCCTTAATAAATTATTTATAAACTTTTTCTTCTTCTCTCCTCGCCTAGTCCCGCGATGCGGGGTCGGCGGACCTCACTCTTTCCCTCCAACCAACCCTATCATACGTTTTTATGACCGAAAGAAATAGAACAGGCCGGCCCGTCGCACGGTCTCACACCTGTTGAAAAGAGGAAGAAAGAGACAGACATTTAAAGAACTGAAGGACTCCCTGAGCTCGTGGTCGCCATCCACGTGCCCACAAGATGTGGGCCCCTGAGCCGAAATTATTTATTTATAAACTTCATTCATCTAAAAATTTGGAAAGGATGTAAAGAAGGTTCCCTCTCAGTGATACACCTTCCTCGAAAGGAGTAGGAGCTAAGGGAGTTCCTCCTCAAACTAGGACATCCTCCCTAGCATAGAAGAGGTTGGATAAAGGGAACCAGTAATAAGGATTAGTTCACTAGCTAGAAATGAACTAAAGAGGAGGAGTTAGAGATAGGAAATAATGTAATTTCACGGGATGCCAGTAGATGGCTACGGACGGGTATTTTTCAATTCTGAATTTTTCAATTTCAATTTTGTTTTCAAGATGGACATAATATTAAAATTTTTACTTTTTTCTCATGTTTTTCAAGGAATTCTCGGCTAATAACCATCATCTCACAGTGGCAACATCTAAATAAGAGACCTTTATATGTTGGAAATTCACTCTTTTAAAACGAATTAGTAGAATTTTTACTTATTCAAACAGTAGGTAAGAAAATTACATCAAATTTAGTCATTTTGAGTAGAATCT
Organism: Euborellia annulipes; assembly: GCA_023213315.1. Taxonomy (NCBI): domain Eukaryota; kingdom Metazoa; phylum Arthropoda; class Insecta; order Dermaptera; family Anisolabididae; genus Euborellia; species Euborellia annulipes. Next base: position 34,841 of record JAKCPI010011781.1, on the reverse strand, counting down.
ACTAATATATTTAGTAAATTTATTGGTTACTTTTAGATTAGTTATTTTTTACTAATTCAAAAAGTAGTTCATTCAATTCCGGCTGTCTGAGAAGCCAACATGGCCGACCAGCTGTTTGATCGGTTCCTTAATAAAGACATTTTTGACAATATAAGGCTTTATTTAAGTAATAATAATACAAATAAATAATAATATTGAGATAACTTGTATTTTTTGTTAAAAATTGCAGGAAATATATGTTAAGTCAAAACAAATAGATTCCAAATTTTTTTAAATTAATAAAATATTATTTTTTAAATAGTCAATTAAGAAATATTTTTACTTAAAATTTAGTAAATATATTTCTTGATATAACGATAATTAGTTTTATTAAGTTTATTTAGAGCCCCCTCTGGCGTAGTAGGTAGCGTGCCTACCTCCTATACCAAACGTCGCGGGTTCGGACCCAGGCAGTCCGATGATTTTATTTAAGCCATTTGGATACCAGATGGCTTAAATAGAAATGCCTGAACCCATAATAGATAATATTATATTACAACGGTTATCGTCAAAGTCTTATATGGCCTAAGTTGCCGAAAAAGACTGTGTGAATGTGTGTGTGAGTGTGAGTGTGAATGAGAAAAAGTGTGAATGTTTTTTTTTAAATAAAAAAAAAAAAAGTTTATTTAGAAATAAATTGCTGGGAAGGAATATAGTAACATTCAAGTAAAAAGCAGGCCCTCGGGGCATGGCGTAGAGGTTAGCGTGCTAACCTCATATACCAAACGTCGCGGGTTCGGACCCCAGGCAGTCCGATGATTTTATTTAAGCCAATTGGATACCAAATGGCTTAAATAAGAATGCCTGGACCCCATATATGTATATTTATTAATAACGGATATCGTAAAAAGTCTTATATGGCCTGAGTTGCCGAAAAGACTGTATGAATGTGTGTGTGAATGTGAGTGTGAATGAGAAAAAAGTGTGAATGTTTTTTTTAAAAAAAAAAAAAAAGTAAAAAGCATTGTTAACATCAGCGACATACTTAGGCCTATATACCAAATAACAGAGAAGTAATAGTAAGTCAAGTTTAAGTGGGTTCGGCTAGAACTCAGTAAACACAACTTGGGTCCTGGTGTCAGCGCACCTTATTTCAACGTTTCTTTTTTTTTTGGTCATTATTTTTTTTAAAAATTCACTTATTCAATTAGTGAATTTTTCATATTAATAATTTTTACTAATTGAAAAAGTGGATATCCACTATTTACGGGTGGTCTACTTTGCACATCTTAAAAAAGTGACTATTCACTATGAATTAGTAGTTTTTTACTAATTCGTTTTTAGAGAGCAGGTTTAATCACTATATCAACCTAATAATGAAAATTATTATTACTGTATAATTTGGTATAAATATAATTTATTGAAAGATATTTCAATTTATTTAGTCTGGCTGAATGGTTTAAACGGCGTTGATTTTGATCAGAGACTTGATAAATGTCAAAAATTCCGTTGGGTTTGAGGTGTGTGTCTTCGTACACTTTGGCACCTCGGGTAAATAAACGGGAATACATTCAAATAAATAAATGATTAATTGCCTGAAACGAGTTGATTGAAAAATTGGGGCGCTTGATAAGAAAAGTCGAGGGTCCGCTGCAGGCGAGCCCGAACCAGCTGGAGGATGTTCCATGGAGGCGAAGGTCCCCCAAAGGCTGGTCAAGTTTACAGATATTTGGAAAGGTTTTAATTTCTTTTATTTACAAGAGACATGTCCGAAAGTTAAGCCCATTTTTTGCTATCAGTTATTGAAATCTATTTCTATCAAACACGAGAATTTTTTTTCTTTTAACGAATAATATATCAAAATAACATCATCATTGATTGACTAAATGATATACAGTATATTTTGTGAATCTATTGAAATGAATATTGTAAATAATACTGCATTAGTAGCTCTTTATGTCCGTCAATCTGTCCATCAAATATTCATATTCTCTGGTTTTAATAAGATTTATAGAAATTCAATTAAAACAACATAGAAGGAAATAATTTAATTGTGGGATTTAGAAGAAGAAAAACGAAATTTAATTCAATTAATAATAATTAATTCTAATTAAATACTATATTTAAATCTCGCATTGAATATTTAATTAGAATTATTTTTGTTTTATTTATTTTATTTTTGCACAAAATTTGTGATGCTCCAAGTGCAGTCACAAAATAATTTTCTTTTTTGACTATAAGTGTGGCATATCATTTTACTCGGGAGAACGTCTAGTTTCAGAATAATTTAAAAAAATATACATGTTATTAAAGAAAAAATTTTGCTTGTACTCCTTGGGGCAGTTGTTTCCCAAACTTTTGAAGTCCATGGCATTCCAAAAGTGCGTTGAGAATAACATTACACAAAAAGGGGCACCCTTCCTTTTTTTCTCCCCTAGCAAAACGAAATTTTTGCCGCCTATCGAAAAATTTTTTTCTCTGCCCTGAAAATCATTTTACCTTTTTTTTTTAGAATAACTTATATATAATATAATAACTTCCTATTAAACTTATCAGCTACAGCCACGTTCCATTATTCGAATAACTTGTTTTTCCGTCCTACGGAAAATTTTTGCCGCTTCTGTTTCAATCATTTGACCTTTTTTCTAGCAAAATTTTATTTTTTTTGCCTCTTTTTTTTGTTTTTGTTTAGAAATTTGGAAACTATAACCGAATATTAGGTTTCGGTTACTGTTTCGGCCAAAAATCCTGGTTTCGGTTTTCGACAAAATGTAGTCGAAACTTTCGGCCGGCCGAAACCTGAGACTGAAAAAGATGAGATGAGACTCGCACGCAAAAAAAAAAAAAAGGTCAAATGATTTGAACTTGAGAGAGAAAAACGGTGGAAAAGGGGCGGGGAATGTTCCGCCGGCGGAAAAAATTCAGTTTCTTTAAAAAAAAAATTTCCACAGAAAAATATTTGAGTTAAGGCCCTCCATCCCGAAAAAAAATTCTATATACACCTCTGATAGGAAATACACGGACCCTAGTAGAAATATAGACTGGGAAGCAAGCGAGTAAACCAACTCCCCCTCAGTCTTCACCATATTTCACAATGTTACACCACGCAGTTTACTTAAAATACAAAAAAAAAGTAATTTATATATGGACCCTGTTACGCATTAGTGTGTCAAGCGCCAGCTACCGAGATTTGAGAACATTAACATTAAAGTTTTTTGTTTTCATTGGAATATACATAATTTTTTTTGTCTATTATTCAAGTAACATTAAATATAAATTTTTTTAGGACATATTTCATAAAAAATAATATTAATTATAGCATTTGAAACAATATTCCGTGCGTAACTCAATTTTTAATTTTTTTTGGCGCTTGACACACTAATGCATAACAGGGTCCATATATGTACTGATTAAAATAATGTATGATAGATATATGTAATTTAAAATACTAGTGATGCCGGTCGATCCGAGGCGGGATAATAGGGGTTTATAATATACCACAGATTGAAGAAATAAATGAAATAATCAGATTATTGTTAAAAGATTTTATATTTCTCAATTCAACACTTTAATCTCAGAGTATCCTCTCAGTTTATGTTCAACTTGATGAAAAGGATAGAAAGGGGACAGACAGAGAGAGAGAGAGAGAGAGAGAGAAGGAGGTTAGGTAATCCTAAGAAGCTATTTAATCATCGTCAGGATAATTTATGGTCAACTTCACTCAAGTTAACGTTTATATAGAGAAATTCAAGCGAGTAGCTTCTCTTTACTATGTACTTTATTTAAAAAGCCATTTATATATATATAGGGCCTACGTAGGCATATCATAATATTAAATCGGGGAATTTTGATGATTTATGATTGGATCCTCATGGATTTTTGTATTAACAAATTTTGAATAAATCATTTATGAAACAATTTTATAATAATGAATATTTTTTAACTGTTAAACGTTGAATTAAAACACCGGTTGATATTTTTCATGATTTTTTTATATACTCGGACGTATATAATAAAAATCTGGTGTGACTGTCGCACAGTACACAACTTTCTCTTACCTTTGGTAATTGAAAGTTGTGTTCTGTGCTTGTCACACCAGGTTTTTTTTTGTCGACATGTGTTTAGTTTCCGACAGGACGGTACATTTGAATTTCAAGATGTCAAATTTATAAACATGGGAGTTACCATGGCAAGCATTTCTCCTATCTTTCCTATGAAGTACAAGAGTACGTAAAGTGTGCTTCAAAAAATTTTGAGAGCAAAATGAGAATATACATTTGAAAGAGAATCTAAAAAATGAATTTTAATCAAAATCGTTGGAGCCAATTTTGATAAAATCGAAAAAAAGTATTAATAAGGCAAATCAGTAAAGTACTAGTATTCTTTGGCCGATTTTGTTCAAAAAGCTTTGTGTCACGTCCCATGGAAGTACAGTGAGCGCCACAATTAAGTCCCCATCTGATAGCTAGAGCCTTAAGTATATGGTATATGGTGAAATAATTTTAAATTTGAAAAGGTAAAATAAAATCATCTGTACCAGATCTTACGTTTTACCTTTTCGATTATTAAAATTATTTCACTTTACACCGTATACTATACCATATACTTAAGGCTAAAGCTATCAAGTGGGGACTTAATTGTGGCGCTCACTGTACCTAAGTTGAATATAAAATTTCAACTACCTTGCTCTTTTCGTTCTTGAGATATTTTGTTCATATACACACAGACACACACACAGTCCATGTTGGGAAAATCACTTTTTTGGATTCAGGGGACCTCAAAACGAGTATATTCATCAAAATCTCGACATCGAATTTTTGACATGAATCCAATACTTTCTCTCTATATATACAATATTAACATATATTTAAGTTACGCACGTGCTTTTGAAAAAATCCGCCAAAGTGTACTAGTACTTTACTGATGTACTTTTTCAGTTTTTTTCTTCGATTTTCTCATAATCTGCTCCAACGATTTTGATTAAAATTCAAAAATCAATTATTTTTTAGATGTAAATCTTCTTATTAATATATAACAGTTATATATTTTGATATAAAAATATAAGACGTGTTTATTTATCTCTGGATTTATTTTATTTCATTCTAATTAACTTACATGGTTCTCAGGTATACCTCGCTATACTGAAAAGAAAAATGACACGAATGAAATTTCGCTCTCATGTATGAAAATTAATATAGAAAAATTTTCTTTTATTTCTGGAATAACCCAGGTAGAAATTTATCTTAGTCGGACAAGTTATTAGCTTAGAATTAGCTTTATTTAAGCTTAGAGTCTAAGATAGTTTTTTAAGCTTATTTCTAGCTTATTATTAGCTTATTATTAGCTTATTATTAGCTTATTATTAGCTTATTATTAGCTTATTATTAGCTTATTATTAGCTTGTTATTAGCTTATTATTAGCTTATTATTAGCTTGTTATTAGCTAGTTTCCTTAGGTTGCTGCTATCTTATTTCTAGCTTATTATTAGCTTGTTTTTAGCTTATTATTAGCTTGTTTTTAGCTTATTTTTAGCTTGTTTTTAGCTTATTATTAGCTTGTTTTTAGCTAGTTTTCTAAGCTAATTTCAAGGTTCGTTTTTATCTTGGATATCTAGCTTAAAGCATTCCATTGATACTATAAGGTTGTATTGTATTCGAATAAGTAATTACTTTTATCTTAAGGTACTGACCAGGGCCGCAGGCAAACTCCCTCCCCCCTAAGCACCTGCTCTTCTATCAAATGTATATAAAAAAAATTTTAATTTGAGAAAAATCATTTTGAATAATTATTCTTAATAAATATAAATTTGGCAGAGTATCAGTATATTAAATAAAATTTAAATAATGAATTTTTTAATTACTTAGAATGAGTGTAAATAGTAACCTAATATTATTCTTGAATTTTAACTCTTTTATTTATAATTTAAAAAAAAGACCTCCTGCCTACCTGGAAAACCCCAAAAAGGAAGCATTTGTAAACAAAAGAATTTACAGTTAGAGTGGACACAGGCAGCTTTGGTCAGGTTAGTCTACTCTAAACTTTAGGCCTGATAGGATCGTGAATTTTTTTTTTAGAATTTAAATTTGTGTTTTAAAAATTCGAGGGGTGCAAACTAATTTTTTAAATATCTCTTTTGCCCCCCCCCCCTGAAAGACGCTATTCATCATTTATGTAAGTATATTTATTACATATAAAATAAATAAGAAATAAGCTTAAATGATTAAATATTTTTTTTTAGATTTTTAGGTCCAGTGCTAAGTGCTTGGTTTCATAAAGAATATTACATGGTGATTTATTAACTGCATGTTTTAAAAATAAATATATATTGATAAATTATGTGATTTCTCATTTTTTGTAAAAAGTGGACTTACACCACTTTCAAAAGAAATGGTCCATATATATGTATTTTATATCTTTTGTTTGTGTTGGAAAAATATTTTAAATAAAAATTTTATTTTTTGCAAATACTTTTTTTTTAACTCAAAATACCATACCTTGCCCTTAGCTAGTTTTGTTAGCTAATTCCAAGCTTATTTTAAGCTAACAAAACAACCTTATTTTTAGCTAGTTTTGTTAGCTAATTTTAAGCTTATTTTAAGCTAATTCCAAGCTTATTTTGAGCTAACAAAACAACCTTGCCCTTAGCTAGTTTTGTTAGCTAATTTTAAGCTTATTTTAAGCTAATTTCAAGCTTATTTTAAGCTAACAAAACAACCTTGCCCTTAGCTAGTTTTGTTAGCTAATTTTAAGCTTATTTTAAGCTAATTTCAAGCTTATTTTAAGCTAACAAAACAACCTTATTTTTAGCTAGTTTTTTTAGCTAATTTTAAGCTAATTCGGTAAGCTTGCTGCTAGCTTAGAAAAGCGTTACAAAATAAGCTTAAACTAAGCTAATTTTGTTAGCTAATTTTAAGCTTAAACTTAGAAAATTAGCTTAATATTAGCTAATTTTAAGGTTGAATTTCTACCTGGGAAATGGAAAAGAATTTGGGAGAGATATCGGCTAATTAATAAATTATATAATGAAAATGACGAAGTGCGATCTGCTCATCTTATTATTTCAATGGCCCTTTAGATGCTCTTTAAAATGTATATTCTCATTTTGCCATTGAAATATTCTGAAGCACACATTGCTCTTGTACTTCATAGGGAAGATAGGAGAAATGGTTGCCATAGTAACAAAATATAAATATTTTCACATATTTATAAATTGTACATTTTGAAAATCGAATGTACCGTCCTGTCTGAATCTAAATATATGTCGACACAATAATAATAATATGTAGATGGATAATTATGGACAGGAGCAGCCAATAAATACACCCTGTATGCAGGTTCAATCACCGAAACGTCTGCGGTGACTGAGTGTAGAGCAATTAATTCAGTTTCCTTTAGTAGACTATACATTTCATATACCATTACACTTGGCTTTGAATTTAAAGGTAAAATTCAATTTGATATGATTTTCAACTTGGTTAGACAATTACGTAACAAAGTTTCTCTCTCTCTCTCTCTTATTTAGTATTAGCTATTTATTCCTTAGGGAATTTAAAGAAGTTTGAATTTTATTTATCTGTTGACTATTCTGATTAAAATTTATGTTAATTTCTATGAGATGTAAATTTTCTGTTTGTTTAAATAATTAAACCACTAAATCCACCGACACCAACTCTCCCCTATAAACAGGAGATCGATCGGCTATTTCTCTCTTATTTATTTGCTTTTAATTACGAATGCTAATAACAACAATAAAAGAATCAAACAAAAAAGTAAGATTGCCTTTGTGTTGCAATATAATAACAAACGACATCTCCCTTTACAAGCTTCTGCGCCCGCCTTCGGCGGCCTTCGCCCTCCTGTACCTCCTCGCCTTTTCTTAAACAAGTGTCGCAATTTTTCAGTCAACTTGTTTCAGCCAATTAATGAGAAAAATATATGGACCCTGTTAGGTAAATGTGTGTCAAGCGCCAGGTACCGAGATTTGAGAAAATTAACATTAAAGTTTTTCTGATTTAAATTGTTTTGATTAGATTATCATTTTTTTGTCAATTGTGCAAGTAAATACTGTAATTATGGCAGATATTCATAAATTATTTCTAAAAATACGACTAATTTTGAGAATAAACAATAAAATATAAAAAATTATTATTGCAAAAGTCCAATTATATTTGCAAAAATGCTTCAAAGTCTCTTGACACATGATTGCAAATTAATCTATGCACTATTTATTCGGATTGTTCGGATAGTTCAGATAGTACATCGTAAGTCATAATAGAATCTAAATTTTTTTTTAAATAAAATTAAAAATTTGAATGCCAAAATTCCTTATTATAATTTAGTCGTGACCTATCAGAGTTTATAATTGGATTAAGTTAATAATTTAATTACCAAAAATAATAAATGAATGACTTTTGACTCGAGCAGTATTTCACGTAATATAGAACTGGCAACATTGCATTCATCAACTATCTATTTTAAATCTTAAACACCTTAAATTTTATTTTATTTAATATATTACAATGTTTAATGCAAATCAGTTTAAACACAATGGACGATTTGCGAGAAAAAATATTGTAAAATGGAAAAAAAAAATGTAACTGACATCGAGAAAAGAAAATTATTTTATGCGACGTTGCCAGGCTGGTCTGACTCTCAAATCTTCCTTATTTTTAAATATTGGCGACTGTCATTTTGGGGAATTTTTTGACTTTCTTGTTAAAATATCTTTAAAAGCGTTGGGCAGAAACTTTTGATTTTATTTTTAACGTATCCCTCGGAAGTGAATTGATAAAATGTAAGTTTTTTTTGTTTTTGTTTCTATTGCAGAGGTGGCTATATAATTCGATATGTGTGCGTTTCGTCGATATTCCCCATAGACTACATGTTAAATTTCAATTTTTTAAAAATTAATTACACGATAACCCTGTGTCAGATCTGCTTCAAAATTTTATTTTATACGTATTTGATAGTGATTAATAACATATTAAAAAAATTAGCTTTTAATCTAACAAAGTCCTTTAATGTCCGAACAACCTTAATAAAATAATTTTAGGTTTATAATTCAAAAATTAAAACGGAGTTATTTATAAAGTTCTTTTATGGTTATATTTAATACTAGTAGCATAGAAACTTTTTATCAAAATTAAATTAAACAATTTTATGTTTAATAGGAAAGAGGGTGCACCCAAATAATTGGGCCTCTATTCAGTAACGAACACTCTTTATTGGGACGTTTCGACTGGGATCAACCCTGCCATCTTCAGCCTCCAAAGAGCATATTTAAATTTTATATATACAAATAGAGTTGTCATTTATCAATAATACATGTTATTCGCATTCTTTGTCCAGAATGTAATATTCCTTTAAATACCAACAAGTGATAGCGTGAAGGTCAAGCTTATAATATGATAGCAACTAATTTGAGAGGGATGGAGAATTTTTTGCCTAAGAAAAAAATAAATCCTGAAGAATGAATGAAGATGTTTAACAAAAGATTTTTTTTTTTTTATTTTGTTCATTATAAAAGAAAATTAGAAAATGAACAATTGTATTGATATTGTATCCTTGATTCTCATTATAAAGTCTTATTGCGAATTAAAAGCCCCCACCCAAGGGGGAATAGAGGTTATTTTACAATTCCGTTTGAGGGTCCTTGATTAATGAATATTATTATTAGGGTTTGTATGAAGCCTACAAAACATACAAAGAGAAGGGAGGGTAGTAATTGAGAAAAAGAAAAATTATCCAATCATGAACAAAGAAGGGATCAATCCATCAATACGGATCATTTAAGATAATTATAAAAGGGGAAAATAAAAAAGAATATTTATTCTTGTTAGATTAATGAGTTCTTTGTACGGAACAAATTGTGAAATTAGAAAAAAAAAAATCTGGTGTGACACGTCGCATAACACACGGCTTTCTCTGATCTCCGGTAATTGAAAGTAATTGTGTTCTTGGTTAGAAAAATATTTGGGACCGTCCACATGAAAAGGTACCAAATCTTCACTGGGCTAAATTTTCATTTTTAGTGTAGTAAAAGAGTGCAAAAAAAATCGATTTTTTTTAATTACTGATTCCAATTCTCTAGTTCTTCTCATACATTTTTTCTCATTCACACTCACACTCACACTCACATTCACACAGTCTTTTCGGCAACTTAGGCCATTTAAGACTTTGACGATAACCGTTATATTATTTATAATATATATTGGGGGTCCAGGGATTTTTATTTAAGCCATTTAGTATCCAAATGGCTTAAATAAAATGATCCAACTGCCCGGGATCCGAACCCTCGACCCTTGGAATACAAGTTAGGTGCGCAACCAACTACACCAAACCCGACAGCTCTATCACAGATCAAACACAATCAAGATTGGACAGCTCTAGGTTAAAAATTGTTTATAAGTTTAGGGCCATCTATACGTTTGTCATGGAACTAAAAGGGGGCTCGCTGGTGTAGTGAGCTAGGGTGTCGACTTCTACAAAGAAGATCCGTGTTCAAACCCTGGGCATGCGAGATTTTTTTCATTAAATAAAAATATTTATTTAATGTAAACAAATCCTCAAGCACTGGATTGGAATATTGGATCTTACCACAATAGCTCCCAGGCAACTCTACAAGGAGAGGGAGTTGCTGTGACATCTCGTCCTGTGCAAGGGACGTAAAGATGGTTCCCTCTCAGTGATGCATTCTTCGAAAGGAGATGCTGAGGGAGTTCCTCCTCAAACTAGGGCATCCTCCCTAGCATAGAAGATCGTGCACGAAAGCACCTCTGGTAAATAAACGGGGATTCAGATAGGAATATCAAATAACAACATGGAACTAAAAGTAAGCAGGAAAAAAAAAACTTGCTCTCATAGAGATTTTTTTTTTTTTTTTTTTTTTAAAAACATTCACACTTTTTTCTCACTCACACTCACACACACATTCACACTGTCTTTTCGGCAGCTCAGGCCATATAAGACATTTACGATAACCGTTATTTATGAATTTATATATATTAGGGTCCAGGCATTTTTATTTAAGCCATCTGGTATCCAGATGGCTTAAATAAAATAATCGGACTGCCTGGGGTCCGAACCCGCGACGTTTGGTATAGGAGGTTAGCACGCTAACCTCTACATCACGCCCCGTGGGCTCATAGAGATTTGAACTCGAGCTTGTTGCAATTCACATATTTTGATACTGACTACTTAACTCGCTCGTACACTTTGCATTATGATATTTCAAAGCTATTTTTAGCTGGTAAGTAGTACTATTAAATTTTTTTTTTAACAAAAAGTCATTTATAAATTATAAAAAATTTATAATTAAAATTAGTTTATTGATGATTGGGAAAGCCTGGCGCAGACCGATGAACAAGAAATTAAAACGTTGGAGGTATTTTCAGGCCAATTTTTAATACCACTATATAGTCGACGTTTCGGGAGACCAAACGCCTCCCTTCATCAGGACTCTAAACATTCAAAAAAGGCAAACATACAGCTTAGTTAACAATGGACAATGAACAGTTTTTTTTTTTTTTTTCACATACATCCACATTCACATTACATCCCATTCACATAGAAGCAATCAACCTTAAAACCACATTGTAAGTAGCGAACTATTGTTGTAAGGATGTATGTGAAAAAAAAAACTGTTCATTGTCCATTGTTAACTAAGCTGTATGTTTGCCTTTTTTGAATGTTTAGAGTCCTGATGAAGGGAGGCGTTTGGTCTCCCGAAACGTCGACTATATAGTGGTATTAAAAAATTGGCCTGAAAATACCTCCAACGTTTTAATTTCTTGTTCAAAATTAGTTTATAAAAGTTAATTCATTTATATCCAGATTTTTAAACCACTTAATGTATTTCTTATTAAGCTCATGAAAAAATGTTATTTTGTCTGGAAACGAACTCTACAGGATAAATTTTGAACTAGCCTAGTATTGCCACCTAACCACTTGTCATATAACTAAAAGAAACTTCTTCCCATAGAGCTGTCCCCCCATGAGCTCTATATAGAGGGAAGAGAAAGTACAACATATCACCAGCAATCTAATAGGCTGTGAATTTATTATGTAAATATTTACTTGATTTAGAAAAAATTCGTTATTAATCGACATAGTACGCGCTAGACTCCATTTTTTTTATTTCAATTCAAAGACTATTGGGATCTTTAGCATTTCAATACGCTACCTGGTGGCTTAAATTCGAACTAGCGATTGTAGGATAAACCTTCATACGTTTAACGTGATATAAGGGACAAGAACATTTAAACATCTGATATAATTGTATTATTTAAAAAAAAAGTTATAACCCACGAGTAAACATTATTGTTAGATTAATAAATAATACATACATACACTAATATATTCACAAATATGAAATTTTCTCCTTATAAAAATAAAAGCAATGTGTATCTACTTTGTGTTTATGGGTGCAAAAGTCATGCATCTAAGCATGAAACAGTTCGATTTCATTCTTTTCCAAAAAAAAGACAGTATAGTGAAAATTATAAATAATTTTATTGTAGAAGAATCAATCTATCAGATTTAGAAACCTTCTTTTTAATTTTTGCCTCTATCTTTTTCTTGTTTTTCTCCAAAACAATTGTGCTCGAGCAAAGGCCTCTCATATCGTATTTTTTTAAGAGCTGATTTATGTGGTGCACTCCAAACCCATTTTTTGTCTGTACACGTGATATATTTTAAATCTTCTAAATTATTTTTGTAAGTACAAAAAAAAATTATTAATTTTATATTTAATTACCGGTATTAATTTTTTAGTTAATTTATCATTTATTTATCTTGTATTTATTATTACAATAAAATATTTCAAACACTTTTTGGCTAACATCATATCAGATATCATAAATAGCGGTTACAGAATATAAGTACAGCCCCAAATGTGCTTGCAGGTACTTCCTAATCCAGCCCTATACGAGCCATCCCAATTGTTATTATTATTATAAAAATTTTTTTTTTTTTTTTTTTTTTCATTTATTTGGCTTTCGACCTTTATAAAATTTTATCATTTATTTCATGAAATTCTTCTCGTAAACTTGTCGTTTGTAAACAGAAAGCAAGAATTTGGTCTGTCATTGAAACTGTCATTACTATTACTCACTTTAAAACATGACCAGGATCAATAATATTGTCTCCACAAATAAAATTTCTATTAGTAAGTGTGGCAGAAGAAAACCTACAAATTTCCTGTATCGTCAAACCCATTTTTTTATTTTTAATTAAACTTTTTGTCTCATAAAACACGTGTACTTGCGTATCAGCTCAGCCATTCAATCCTACAATCGTTAGTTCATTTTTTGCCACCAGGTGAAGCCACGCCTCTCCCATAGATCCCAATAGAAAGGGAGGAGTTTTCTTCAGCTCCTCCTTCCTGAAAAGAGAGGCGGAGCCAAGCCCCTCAAATAGTTTTGCTTTCACTTACCGAGGCTCTTCATATTCGGTGGTGCATCGATCATAATCGGTGAGTTTAGCTGTGAGTAGCCTTTCTAGATCCGCCACAGCTAAATTGGATGATGATGTGACTTTAGACGAAAGAGGTGTGAAGCCGTTGTTTTTCGACGGCGAGAAATTACCGTTTGGCTCGGGATCGGGTTCAAAGCCAGGATTATCCATCTATTAACAATCAAATTGAAACGTATCACATTAGATTATTACACTCAACATAACAATATAATTTAAAAAATCTGATGTGACTGGCACAGGACATGTGTTAATATATATATATATAGAGAAAGTAATGGATTCATGTCAAAAATTCGATGTGGAGATTTTGATGGATCTTCACGTTTTGAGGTCCCCTGAATCAAAATACAAAGTGGTTTTCGTGACATGGTCTGCCTGTGTGTCTGTCTGTGAACAAAATATCTCAAGAACGAAAAGAGCTAGGAGATTGAAATTTTATATTTAAGTTAGGCACCCCCATAGGACGTGACCCGAAGCTTTTGAACAAAATCGACCAAAGAGTACTAGTACTTTACTGATGCACTTTTTCAGTTTTTTTTTTCGATTTTCTCAAAATTTGCTCCAACGATTTTGATTAAAATTCAAAAATCAATTATTTTTTTAGATGCTCTTTAAAATGTATGTTCTCATTTTGCAATTGAAATCTTCTGAAGACCACTTTACTCTGGTACTTAATAGGAAAGATAGGGGAAATGGTTGCCATGGTAACAAAATATAAATATTTTTCCATACTTGGTATAAATTTTACATCTTGAATTTTAATATATTGGCGGAAACTAAATATATCTCGACACGAAAAATCTGGTGTGACAAGCAGTGTATATCGCAAAAATCATTGTGTGGTTTTATGAAACCACGATGCAAGTGAAACTTTTTTTTTTGGATCGTAGGCGTTTAAAAAGAAAATTTTCAGAAGAATAAAAATTGAAAAATTAAATCTTACAATTATTTTTTTATAATTCTTCATATATATTAAATTTCAACTTTCCTATTTTTGTCGTCATGACTTGTGAAGTGATGGCTTGTCGCGTCACGGCCTTTGACGTCACGGCTTGTAACGCGACATGCTGATACATGCTGATAGAAGAGCGAAAAAATTTGAGGGGATAAAATAAAAGTTTCACTTTAAAAATCTAACACCACCAAATTTATTTTTAAATGGAATTAATGTTATTCCAGCATTGACAACAACAACAACAACAACAGGTAGCCAAGTCAAAAGAAGAGAGGACAAAATAAGGGTAAACATGAAATTTCAATTAAAATCGCCGCCGCCATTGATAATTAAATGAATTTCTATCTTGATATTTATTACACTTTGAATGAATGAATGAATGAATGCATTCCCGACATTATATTATTAACAAGATATTATGTTGTTGTTGTTGCTCTCGTAGGGGGAGTAATGAATTACATAACATTACGAGCCGAGACAAGGGAGCCACTATTATTAGTATTATTATTACAGTATTAACTCAACATTTATTTCAATTCAAATTAAATTAAGCGATATTTGTTTTAAAAGCTTGCTGATAATTTAGATTTAAAATGTTTTTAAATATTTAATTCTCTTTTCTCTTGTTCCTTAGAGTATTTCATGATCAAAGGGTCGAGTAAACGTTAATGGGTGTTATTGGGACATCGAGATATAATTTGTTTAATGACTTATTAAAAAATTATCGTAATTAATTTTTTTGTTATCAAGCAAATACAAAAAAACAATCTGTCCCAATAATCTTTAATTTTTTTTTTTAAATTTAAAAATGAATTTATTGTTATTATTAATCACTAGAGACCGGACAAAAAAGCATAAAAAAATTGAAAAAAGTGCTTAAAAAAGCATAAAAAACTTGAATAAAAAGTTGTTAAATAAGCATAAAAGTTGAAAAAAAGCATATCATAAGCAATTTTTACTCCTACCAATGGCGTATACAAATTTTTTTTTTTTAAAGAAACTTAATTTATTCCGTCCCGCCCTGCAAAAAATTTTGTTTTTGCGGAACAAAATTTTTTCACCCTGCGGAAAATTTTTTTTTACAATGCTATAATTTTTCGCACTGCGGGGCTTTTGAAAATTTTTTTTTTTTTTGGGAGGGGCCGGGCCCCCTCTTCCCCCCCCCCTTATACACGTCCTTGGTGTATGCGTGTGTGAATGGGAAAAAAGTGTGTTTTTTTAATAAAAAAAAAAAAAAAAAAAAAAAAAAAAAAAAATTATAAATATTCGTAAAATAAGTTCAAATAAGCACGAAAGGGAAAAAAAGCATGAAAACTCAAAAAATGCAATCTCAATGCACTTAGTTTTTCCTAATTCGTATAGAAATTAAATATCAAATGGTTGCTTATAAAATTGAGCAATAAGCATTTTGCTTAAAATCCGGTCTCTATTAATCACATATTAATTAAGAAATTTTTAAAATAAGCTTAGATGATTTATTTAAAAAAATCAACTGTCAAATTAGTTCAGCATTCTTGCAATAGATGGCAGGCTAGTCTAACAGACGATATAGTATTAGCCTATATCTGGCCTATATTTATATTTTTTATGCTTTTATAAAAGATACATATTATATAATAACATTTATAAAGTATTCATTGTTAAAAGATCAATAAAAAGCAACCAAATGCATTAAATATTATTAGCTACCATTCTGACATCTCTTGGCAAATTTTTGAATTACTTGATTTTTTTGGGTATACTTTTTATGACAGTAGAATTATTATTATAAAAAAATGTGTCCAGGTTTTTTTTTTCTTTTTTGCTATTTAAATGTATATGAAAGTAAAATTTAGAAGTCAAATTCAAATGTTTCCCTTGTGCCGACATGGTTAGAATGTTATGACATGCATAGATGGTGAATAATAATGCTAACGATAATTTTGCAATATTAGAGAGAGAGAGAGAGAGAGAGAGAGAGCGGAAATTAGTCTCTCTCTCTCTCTCTCTTTCCACTCTCTGGACCCCCTCTGTGTGTCCCAGTGCAGCTCATTCATATCTATTGTTTCATGACTTGTTTAGGACTTGCGACTAATAAACCTCAACTTAATTATAATTGCCTACAACCAGATTAGAGCTACAAACTACACACAATCAACTTGTTATCCCTCTCCTCTCTCTCTCTCTCTACTCTTTGGATTTTTTTTACTAATTAAAAATAAAAGAGAAAGAGAGCCTATCAATCTAACCATGTCATAACAATATAACTAGCTGCGCAGCTCGAGCCCGGCGCTCTATCTGCCCCCACTATTTTATTTATTTATTTACTCACACGTACAGTTTACAGCATCGCGCGACAAATATAGAAGTCACAGAATTCCGAACTCGAGTTTGTATCTATTTACCTTCTCTTACCTCTATATATGTTGATAGAGAGAAATAAAATGTACTAAACTAAATGTAAAAGATTCGATTTCGGTTTCGGCCAAAAACCAGTCGAAACCTGACTTTGAAAAGATGGAATGAGACTCGGACATACAAAAAAACAATACTTTCTCTCTCTATATATTTCATATATAGGGTAAGAGAAAGTAAAAAGGTCAAATGATTTCCATGTGAGGTAGAAAAAAATTCCGCAAGGCGGGAAAGGGTCGGAAAAAATTTAGATTCTCAAAAAAAAAAAAAAAAAAAAGTAAAATGATTTCTACAGAAGGAAAATAATTTTCCGAGGAAGGGGGGGGAATTTCGTTTTGCTAGGGAAAAGGCAGAGGGGAAAGTTAGATAAAAAAAAAAAGTAAAATGAAGGAACGAATGCACCGTACTAAATATATGTATAAACAAAAAAAATCTGGGGGGCCAAGCACAGAACACAACTTTCGATTACTGAAGGTGTCACTCCAGAAAAAAGATTGCCGTGTAATTAAAAAAATGATGCTAATTTCTCTTATAATAATAATTAGCTGCGCCATTCGCTTCCACGAAGCTGATCCAGAATCGCCTGGGGCATATGCCATAAGTATGGATGGAGTCGTGTTTCAGACATTTAAGAGAAATCTGGCTGGAAATCAAGAAAAAAAAATAATAATAATAATAATAATTTGAAATCTGACTTGATCTTCCGATCGCGCAATCGGCCGAAAGTTTCTTAAAATTAAATTAAAAATTTAAAAAAAAATCATTGTGTGATTTTATGAAAGCACGATGCAAGTGAAACTTTTTATTCGGATCGTAGGCGTGTAACTGAAAATTTTCAGAAAATTATTCAATTAAGGGTATTAAAATCGCGTTTTTAATTTTAACTTAATAATTGGAAAATGAAAAATCAATAGACGCTTGTTAAAAACTGAGAACAATATTTATTTAGTAATTAAAGATTTTAATCATTTTAAATTATTTAAAAAATTATATTTTATCAATTTAAAAATTGAATAATTAAATCTCACAAATTGTTTTTTTATAATTCGTCATATATATTAAATTTCAACTTTCCTATTTTTGACGTCACGGCTTGTGACGTCAGAGCTTGTAGCGTCACGGCTTGTAACGCGACATGGTGATAGAAGAGCGAAAAAAATCAAATAAAAGTTGCCCTTTAAAAAAATTCACTAATTTTATGAAACTTTCGGCCGATTGCGCGATCGGAAGATCAAGTCAGATTTCAAATTTTTTTTTTGTTTTTGTTTTTCTTGTATTTACCAATCGCAACTCTTCCGCACTATAGCAACTCTGAATTCAAAACTTGACTTTTTTCGATCTCGATGCTTAGTGTTCCATTTCTTTATTTATCCAATCTAATATTTGTGATAAAAAAAAAGAGAGACTCTCCCATATCCATTTACATTTATTACATTCTTAACCAAAATAAGGGCTGGGTTGTTTTTCTTGTGACGTAATAACAACAAAAAGAGAGAGAGAAGAGTTAAGCGAATTAAGTTGGCCAAATCCTTTACTCGTATTCTTCATCTTGAGGTGTCTGTCTCTCTGTCCGTCGTCCTTAAAGGAATCCGCAATGGGGCCAAGTTCGATTCACCATGGAATGGAATCGCCCTGGGAAATCAAATTCTTCCAGTATGGACTGGAATAAAACTCTGTGTTTGTGTGTGCGTGTGTATGGAATTGTCCAGAGAAGAAAAGAAAACCCTTTTGGTTTGGTGACTCCCACTCTGAACACATTTTAAGAAAAGAATATAAAAAAAAGTCTGCTTCTAACTGATAAATGCAAAGAAGACAATTCGCCACAGAGAGTATAAATAGCTACGTATTTTATATGCAAAAATAAAAGAACGATAATACGTTCGTATATACTAGAAAGAATTTCATCTACTTATTGTGTAAAAAAAAAAAGAATTTGTTCCACTATTTATTTGGGGGATCAAATATGAAACGTCTTCCCCTACTCTCGACCTATACACTGAGGATGACAATTTTTTGTAAAAATCTAGTGTGACTGGTCACACAGCACACAACTTTCTCTTACCTTCGCTAGTCGTGTTCTGAGCTTTAAACACCAGAGTTTTTTGTGTCGAGTTATATTTAGTTTCCGTTGATACTTATATTAAAACTTATAAACAAAATAAAATATTCCCGGCGGCACACCCTTACTTTTTTCGAGTATATGAATTAATAAATATTAGGGTCCGACCGAAACAAGATTTTCAACCGAAACTTGTATTTTCTATACACAATTCATATCATCCTTCCTATGGAGTACAAGAGTAAAGTGGTCTTCTCAAGATTTCAATGAAAAAATGAGAATATAGATTTTAAAGAGCATCTAAAAAATAATTGATTTTTGAATTTTAATCAAAATCGTTGCAGCGAATTTTGAGAAAATTGGAAATAACTGAAAAAGTGAATTAGTAAAGTACTAGTACTCTTGGCCGATTTTGTTCAAAACCTTCTTGTCACGTCCCAGGGTGATGCCTAACTTAAATATAAAATTTCAATCTTCTTGCTCTTTTCGTTCTTGAGATATTTTAATAAGATTTAAACTTTCGACCGTTGGTTCTCGTTGAAACATTTTGTAAATTAAAATTAAATATACAAATTAAACACTAGGGTAGGTTTTATTAACTAAAAAATTAACACTTGATACGTATTTCGACAATTTCTTGTCATCATCAGAATTAGAATGTAATCACTTCTGAAAGAACCTTTGAAACAAATAACCTAGTGTTTAATTTGTATATTTAATTTTAATTGAGATATTTTGTTCAGAGATAGACAGACACACACACACAGACAGAGCATGTTGATAAATTCCTTTTTTTTTTATTCAGGGGACCACAAAACGTGTATATCCATCAAAATCTCGACATCGAATTTTTAACATGAATCCAATCCTTTCTTTCTATATATATTAACATTTATAGAGGTAAGAGAAAGTAAAAATTGACTTTTCCTTACGTCATTAGCAAGAGAGTGTTTATTTTTGATCGAAAAATAATTCAATAAATTCTCTGATTATTTGAAGGAAAGATGCTCATTTTTTATTTTCAATCTTTTTTTTATTCATTCATTCACAAGCAAGATGATATTAAAATAAAAAAATAAAAGACACAATACTTCCTTATTATTATTATTATTATTAAATATCTTTTCGTAAACTTTTTTCCCTTTTTTTTTTTTTTAAGATGTTCTCTGTTGGTTGGGACTTTTCTTTTTTTATTTGTCGTTCTTGTTGTATAAATGGCTTCTTCTTTTTCTTCATTTTGACTTTTATGGATTCAATTAGATTTTTTTTTTCTTCTTCTCTCTCTCTCTCTCTCTGATTATCGATTTCATTCCATATTCAAATATCAAACATTAAAAGATATTTTATTTTTTATTATATATATTCTTTGATCCTTGTTAGAAAAAAAAAATATATATATATAACATCCACTGTGCGTACCGAAATAGCAAAATAACGTTTTATTTATTTATTTCCGTCTGGAATCGAAGCCCTTTTTTTATACATTTTTTTAAGTAATCATATACATACTAGCTGCGCTGCTAGCCTTCTGCGGATTTCGTCGTCCAACTAACTTGAAACCGACAAAACAAAATTAAATCAAGATAAAATTCAAACAAAAAAAAATCTGGTGTGACTGGTCGCATAGCACACAACTTTCTCTTACCCTCGGTAATCGAAAGTTGTGTTCTGTACTTGTCACACCAGATTTTTTTTTGTGTAGAGATATATTTAGTTTCTAATAGCACGGTACATTTGAATTTGAAAAATTTATAAATTATTTTATTTATATTTTGTTACCATGGCAACCATTTCTGCCCACAATTCTGGTCTTTTTCGGCGAATTGCTTCACGCAAAAGTCTCATAACGCTCAAATAATAATACTTTTTGTTTACGGTCTGGCCTTGTGGCAAAAATTCATGATTCACGAATGTGTTTATTAAAGCTTTTGTGGTTTGAAATATTATTATTAGGAGAATTTTTAATTATAGACCACATTTTTGTATTAAATATTTATTAAAAATATATAAATAGTGTACAACGTTTCAACTGCTTATTCTGCAGCCGTTATCAAGCACTGTGCACTTGCTCCGACTCAAGTGAACTGACTGTCATGTCCGTTGCTTGCCTCTTTATATACAGCGACGTCAGCGCCATCTGTAGGCATTCCTGTGAAGTTAGATTCAAAGTTTTCCCGCCATTTTTACTCATTTCCATGAAGTTAGTCACATTTATCAAAGCAAGTGTTTACATAAAAAGCAAGATGTTACAATAAGTTTTCTTAGTTTGATTTTTACATAGATGTTAAAAAATATTATTCTACACCGTTGTAATCCATGATAACCGTGAGCATTGCCTTCTTTTTTGACGTCCACTTTTTTTAACCGCTCGTGTGACCGTTTTCTTTAGAGAATCGTTGCCGAAACATTTTCAACGTTCACGCACCGTTTTTTATGCAAAATTTAATTCAAGTTCGATGTTTCAAATTTATATCCATTTCTAAAATTGTAAAAAACACACACAGAGATAGATGAAGTTGTCTTGGCTAAGTAACTTTTGCAAAACGCTAAGGTTTAGAGGGAATATCAACAACAGATGTACCTTCTTCTTCTTCTTCTTCTGTCCTCCCCCTATTCCCGCGATGCGGGGTTGGCGGACCTAAATTTCTCCCTCCAATCCTATTCATGTGTTTTTGCGACCGGAAGAAATAGAACAGGCCGGCCTGTCGCACGCTCTGACGCCTGTTGAAAAGAGGAAGGAAAAGACAGACATACAAAGAATTGAAGGACTGCCTGTCCCAGCTCGGGCAGCTCGTGGTCGCCATCCACGTACCCACAACAAGTGGGCCCCTGAGCGAAAACAACAGATGTACCAACTTAGCAAAAAAAAAAAAAAAAACAGAACGGAACGATGGGAGCGCCGCCACACGGGGGTTATTCCGGGGAACTTTTTGATTTAATGACGGAAATTTATTAAGGCAGGCGACTGACATATGTTCCAGTTTCGGTCATCTTGCTGACCATCATCAGGCCTAAAAGATATAAATAATAATATAAAAAACATATTTTTACATGCGATCATAACATCAAAAAGATATCATCATAATTTCAATAATTAATAATTTTATTATCTGATTAATCTATATAAAATAATAAGGAAAAATCTGGTGTGACTGGCGCACAGCACACAACTTTCTCTTACCTTCGGTAATCGAAAGTTGTGTACTGTGCTTGTCACACCAGATTTTTTGTGTCGACATATATTTAGTTCCCGACAGTACGGAACATTTGAATTCAGATGTAAAATTTATAAGTATGGGAAAATATTTATATTTTGTTACCATGGCAACCATTTCTCCTATCTTCCCTATGAAATACAAGAGTAAAGTGGTCTTCAGAAGATTTCAATCGCAAAATGAGAATATACATTTTAAAGAGCATCTAAAAAATAATTGATTTTTTGAATTTTAAAAAAAATCGTTGGAGCAAATTTTGAGAAAATGGAAAAAAACTGAAAAAGTACATCAGTAAAGTACTAGTAATCTTTGGCCGATTTTGATTAAAAGCTTATTTTTCCGGTCCCGGGGGTGTTTAAGTTAAATATAGAATTTCAACCTCGTAGCTCAATTCCTTCATGCTTAAAATTGAACACAGACACACACACCCACCCACACACCCACACACCCACCCACCCACCCACACACACAGACAGACCATGTCGCGAAAACCACTTTTTTGGATTCAGGGGACCTCAAAACGTGAAGATCCATCAAAATCTCGACATCGAATTTTTGACATGAATCCAATACTTTCTCTCTATATATATATTACATATATACATAGGTAAGAGAAAGTAAAAAAATAAAATAATTATTGTAAAATGATTGAAATTATGATGATATCTTTTTGATGTTATGATCGCATGTAAAAAATATGTTTTTTATATTATTATTTATATCTTTTAGACCTGATGATGGTCAGCAAGTTGACCGAAACTGGAACATATGTCAGTCGCCTGCCTTAATAAATTTTCTGAAAATAAATGTTAATATTTATTTTGTGTTCCGAATAACAGAACAATTTTATCAAAAGTAAACCTTCAAAATCATATATATTCATTCTTAATATTTTAATAGACCTGCTAGTAAGGAGGGGGGGGGGGGGGGGAAATTAAATTTCGCCCCCCCCCTAATTCTGGCTCCTACGTATATCAAACAGCTGAATAGTTTCTGTCCATGGGAAATAACCCGTAGCATCTTTTCTTTTTATTACTTTAATTTAATTCATAAACAGAAAAACAATAAAAAAAGAAAACTTATTCCCTAATTGTTCCCTCTTCTTATTTTCCCTTTTCTTTTCAACTTTTTTTTTTTTAATATATATATGCGACCTATTGTAGAGAGCTTATACTCGTATTTGAAATGCAAAATTTCCAAGCGTCTGTTTTCTTCTTCTTTTTCTATATTACGTTTTTTTTTTTATTTTCCCTTAATCCAATCTCACCAATTCTTACTCCCACTCTCTCTCTCTCTCTCAACTGGGACATGAGAGAGGGTAAATGTATATTAACCAACATAAAAGTCCCCCCGGATAACAAAAACAAACTTATTTTGTTTATTTCTTGTATATATTTTGTTTTTAATAAAGCGAGGTGTGATGTGTGTGTGTTGTTCGTTTCTTCTAAGTTGATATTTGCTATATATATATAAAAAAAGGCAAGTGACGGGGTCGCTGGTTGAATAAATCTGTCAGAAGAGAGAGAAAAAAAAATAACGAAAATAACAAAGAATTTTTTTTTTAATAATCAAATAATATACCTTTGCATTTTTATCACTTTTAGAGATAAGCCTACTGTGGTCAAAAAAAGTTTTTTATATGTAGACTAGCCGCGAAGACAGTCTTCGATCTCTAACTACGGTAGTTTTTATGGTACGTGTACATTGTAGAGTAAAATCTAGCTAGATTTTATTTACTCTAGCTAGACAAATCTAATTGGGTGTGTACACTGCAGAGATTTCAGCTCTAGCTAGAGCACCGTAGAGAAGACCTAGAGTCAAGTCTAGCTAGACAACTCTCTTGGGTGTGTATACTATAGAATTTTGCAGTCGTATATTTCCTCTAGCTATACTCCAGTTATCTCACATAATTTATTTGTATAACTTGCAGTTTACCGACCGTTTAGGTACCTTCCAGGGGCTTAGCTAGGGGACTGAAAGGATTTGATAAAAAACAAATCAATTAAATAGAGGCGAGCAATGCACTTATTATGGAAGAACTTATATTGGAAAGGTTCACACATCTCCTTCCACGCATTTTTATTAAAATTTAATACAGTATATTTCTCTTCTATTAAATTCATTAAAATTATTAATATTTTATTTCGACAAAACTTTCAATTATAAATATTTTAAATTATATATTATTACAAATTTTAAAACTAAATTTGAAAATAATTATAATATTATCAAATAAAATATAGTAATTGAATCTTTTATTTATTGATATGATTGAAAAATAAAATTAATAACGAAATAATATTTATTATGAAGAAAAGAAATAAACACGAACAGCGAACAAACAAGAAACGAAGGGTGTTAGAAGTTAGGTTAGAAAGACAGAAATATTTACTGATCTTTTGAAAGAAATTCATAATGACGACTTCAAATCGTATAAAAACATTTAAGGTATGTGCCCTAAAGACTATGATCGTTTAGTAAAGAAGATAGAACCAATAATAAGGAAAAAAGATACTCAATTCAGATTGTCAAAAGCAGCTAGAGCAACTGCTCTATTTAATCAGTCAAATAGAGCGAGATCACTCTAGAGAGAAAGTCACGGAGGTGTGTCCACTGATACTCTAGCTAGATTTTGTCAATCTCGCCAGACTTTAGACCTAATCTAGCTAGAGTGCTCTCAATGGTGTGTCCATTTGTAGATTGAGTCTCATATAGCTCTAGCGAGACTAAATCTAGCAAACAAATCTACAGTGTACACGTACCTTAACAAAGAGACGGACACTGCAATTAAAAATACCCGAGGCTACCACCCCCTCCCCCCTCTGTCATCTACTTAACCGTTCTACTGCAGGCAATGGAATTTAATAAACATCGCTATCAATAAAATAAAATTAATACAATCTAATGGTTTTAAAATTTCAATCTAAATGGATTTTAGTGATTATATATATTATTGACATGAAAACAGAAAAAAAAATGGGTATAGAACATGAAAAATCAATAAAAAAAAAAGAAAAAATCTTAAATGAAATCGACTTGAATATTTAGAGGCTAGTATTTGAAAAAAGCATTTTGTTTGATAAAATTTAAATTTAGAACAAATCAAATATTTAAAAGCTAATTTTCTAGTAAAACGAGTGAGCGAGAGAGAGAAGAGAGAGGGAAGGTGACAGAGAGACAGACAGACGGTAACAACACGGAGTGAAACGTCACATTAAAAATTTGTGTGATCTCACTCCCCCTCTCTGTCTGTATTACATTGTGCTTTACTCTCTCTCTCTCTCTCTCTCTCTCTCTCACTCACATAGACTAAATAACTAATAAGGAATTTATAGGAGCTTTTTTATTCCACTCTCTGGAGAGATTATGTGTTGGATTATACCTACTTTACAAAAAGAAAAAAAAAAAAAAGAGTGGGGATAAATAAAATATATTTTGTATTAGTGAACTGGCCACCGAGAGTTTTGCTTGAACCCAAGACTTAGAACTATAAAAATCTGGTGTGACTGGCGCACAGCACACAACTTTCTCTTACCTTCGGTGTTCGAAAGTTGTGTTCTGTGCTTGTCTCACCAGATTTTTTGTGTCGACATGTATTTAGTTTCCGACAGTACGGTACATTCGAATTTCAAGATGTAAAATTTATAAGTATGGGAAAATATTTATATTTTGTTACGATGGCAACCATTTCTCCTATTATCCCTATGAAGAACAAGAGTAAAGTGGTCTTCAGAAGATTTCAATCACAAAATGAGAATATACATTTGAAAGAGCATCTAAAAAATAATTGATTTATGAATTAAAAAAAAAAATCGTTGGAGCGAATTTAGAGAAAATCGAAAAAAACTGAAAAAGTGCGTAAGTAAAGTACTTGTACTCTTTGGTCGAATTTGCTCAAAAGCTTCGTGTCACGTCCCATTGGGGGTGTCTAATTTGAATATAAAATTTCAACCTCTTAGCTCTTTTGGTTCATGAGATATTTTGTTCACAGACACACAGATAGACAGACCATGTCGCGAAAACCACTTTTTTGGATTCAGGGGACCTCAAAACGTGTATATCCATCTGATATGAATTCAATACTTTCTCTCTCTCTATATATATTAACATATATATATAGGTAAGAGAAAGTAAAAAGTTTAATAATTAAACAATAAAATTTTATTAAACATCGATCGATTCTTTATATCTATAAACTTATATTTAAATTAAAATTTTGCAAAGGTTATGAAAATTCCATTAAAAATGACCCCAAATTCTCAAATGGAATGAATGGCTCACATAATGAAAATCTATAATTTGACCCATTAGAAATCGTTGGATTCTATCTCTTTCCTTATGACAAGTTAAAGTAAATTAATTATAATATTTAATTCTTTCAAATGAATAATAATACAAATTGCTATATAATTTTTTTTTTCCTTTGGTCCTCAATAGATCACTAGCTAGGCTCAATTTGCATTGCAATATTCTAAATTGGCAAAATAAATATATACCAGGTATAGTAGTATTGATCATAGAATAATAATTGTGTGATTTAATTTAATTTCAATTTTTTGTGTCGCATTTTACTCAGGAACTATACTACGAATTTTAATGGGATTTTTTTTTTATAGAGGAGATTGATTGGTGGCGTCTACATTTCATTATCCAAACACCCATTTACGTATCAAATTTATAAGGCACAAGTTTTAGAAAATAAATGATCATTTCAACTTGGAGTATTGTTTTATGATATGATGGAGGGAGGGAGGAAGGGAGGGGGTTCCTCTCTCCCTTTTTGTTCACGCTAGTCAATAACATTGCACCCTTTTGGAGTATAGTTCATTTGATCGAAAGACCAAAGGCGAGAGAAGTTTATTCCCTTGCTATTTTCTTGGAACACCGCAGGTGGCAGTGACGTAAATAATCCAGCCGAGAAGTTTGCAGAGAAAATGTGTCACAAATTGGACCATAAATGGGAATCGTTTGTTATAAATTGAACAGTCAACAAATTGAAGAACTTTCCCTGAAGACCAACAACACTTTCCACTACCCTAAATACCCGTATTAATCGGAGTAGTGGCGTATTCAGATGTCAGAATGATAGCTAATAATTTAATGCGTTTGGTTGGATACTTTATAAATGCTATTATATAATATGTATCTTTTATAAAAGCATATAAATACAGGCCAGATATAGGCTAATAGTTTATCGACTGTTAGACTAGCCTGCCATCTTTTGCAAGAGTGCTCGACTATTGACAGATAAGATATTTAGTATTCTTTTAAATTATTAATGCAAAATTTATATATTGCTGTGACATCCCGTCCTGTAGAAGTGACTTGAAGAAGGTTCTCTCTCAGTGATGCATTCTTCGAAAGGAGTCGGTCCTAAGGGAGTTCCTCCTCAAACTAGGACATCCACTCTAGTTCCCTGCAGCAAGCATTCACCCACTTCTGCTGCTAGGTCCTTCAGAAGATTCTCGGCTTTTACCTGAATCTCTTCAACTGAATCCTACTAAATTGAATGAGGCCTACTAAAAAGACTTCGTGAAAAAATTAAGGAAAAAAGGAGTGACAGGACACCACGACACACGGGCGAAATCTCCTCCAAACACTTCGTTCCAGAATTACAGTATTACCAGAAATGGTAGCACCGAATGTAGAAGAGAGACTACTTTGAATGTGATAATGTCACGGAGAATTGCAAGTAGATTCTACAAGTAAAATGATTTATTGAACAAGTCTCATTTTTTGTGTGTCCCACCTCGTACCAGGTATATACAGGCTTAATCTCAGGAACCCTAAATTTTAATTGAAAGATATAGATGTGTGAACCCTTCCACACCAGAGTGACGGGAATGCCGAATGTTTCTCTAAGCATCGAAAAGGCGAAGGTTCAAGAATATGGATATCTAGCTTTTTGGAAGGACTTTCAGGTTTTCAAAAGAGATTAAATATTTGGGACTCAGAATAGACAATAAGTTAAATTGGAGAGCGCATGCTGGGTATACCTCTAGGATTGCAAGCGAGGGGGTCAGGAGTTTGTACCCTTTGGGAGGCATGTTCAGCTAAGCTCTTTGCTAAAAACCAGAGCTTACACCTCCATTATTAGGCCATTCCTTGAATGGGGAAGCGAAGTGTGGTTTCAGAAGGCAGCAAATGTCAAATCAGTGATAGTCGACACCAAGGCCTTGAGAATGATTGCAAATCCACCTCCTGGGATCAATAATCAAGAAATCAGTGTAGATCTTGGTGTCAAGTCTCTGAAGGATAAAATTCCTAAACGCACGCACTCAATGGGAATGGGATAGAAACTAGTTTATTTTATTTTTTATGAGGTTTTTTTTTTTTTTTAATTTTCCCTTGATTAAAACATGAACATAATAAAACTGCTATACAAGAATCAAGGATGCTCTTTGGAGTAGATCTGCGGATGGGAGTATATATTATAAAACATGTCATAAATATGTACGATGTATGACCTGTATGTTTATTCAAATTTTAAATAAATTTTATTATTATTATTCAGAATGTTTTGCGAGGAAAAGTATTGTAATCGCAATAGAAATTCACCTGGCAAAAGAATAACCAACACATACGAAGTGCTGTGGTGGTCCCAAAATTTTATTGAGGAGGAAGGGGAGAAAATATATTCAAAGTTTCCTCCCGACTCCAAAATCATAAAATTTTTCAGCCCAAATGATGGCGTAAGTGAGCAAAGAAGTTTCACTTTCCGTTTTATTTATTTATTTGTAAAAGAAGTTTATTTTTTTCCCCCTAACAACAACAACAACATAAAGCTTATTTATACTTGTCCTATGTGTATGTTTTGCTTTGGTCCAAGTAACAGCAAGCAAGCAGCACACCTGTCCAAGACACGGTTGACTTGCAAAGAGGACGCAAAGGGGGGATGGGGGTTCTGCCTCAAAGCAAAGGGCAAAGGGAGTGACTCACTCACTCACTCACTCACTCACTCACTAAACTACCACAAATATGGGTAAACACTAAATTGGTTAGTAACTGCTTTTCACAAAAGAAAAAAAACGACATTTCCTTGTGATATCATTATAGGTCTTTGACCTAGTTTAGAAAGGATTGTATTGAGTATTTTTTTTTTTTTTAACTCTCCATTTTATTATATAGCCTACGTATTTATCTGACAATTTTCATTTCCGATGAATGAATAATCGACTTGTTCGTTCGTTTTCTTTCCTTATCTTTGAAACTTGTAAAGTTTCGTTTTCACAAAGTTGAACCTCTTTAAAAAAAGATTTGAATACAATTGGTGTCAAATTTTTTTTTTTTTTTATGTTGTAATAAAAATACATAAGGGTCAATTTATCGAGGGAAAGTATTGTAATCGCAATAAAAATTCACCTGGCAAAAGAATAACCAACACATACGGAGATCGGTGTTGTTAAGCATTGGATGGTACCTTCCACAGGGAGTGGCTCCCAAGAAACATTTTATTATTTGAAATTACTCCCCCGTTTATTTATTTATTTAATGAATTAAAATTTCGTACAGAAATTCTTCCAATTACAGCGAAAGTGATTATAACAAAGAAATGTCAAATTAATTATAAGCATATAGGTAAAAATAAGACTAAAACAAGAAAACAAAATCATTGAAAATCTTCTATGTCTCTTCAATGCTAGGGAGGATGTCCTAGTTTGAGGAGGAACTTCCTCAGCATCTACTCCTTTCGAAGAATGCATCACTAAGACGGAACCTTCTTTACGTCCCTTCCACAGGACGGGATGTCACAGCAACTCCCTCTCCTCGTAGAATTGCCTTAGGGCTATTGTGATCCGATCCAAAATTCCAATACAGTGCTTGCTTGAGGATTTGTTTACATTAAATAAATATTTTTATTTAATGAAATAAATGATTTAAAAAATAAAAAAAAATAAATGGAAATCCATGTTTTAAGAATCCAAAAAGAAAAATGACCAAAATCCAGCCATTTTATGCTCGATCATTGCTATTCAAACGGCGAAATGGTAAAATAGTATGCCATACAATTTGAAGCAATCAACAATCTTTTTTTTTTTTTAAACATTCACACTTTTTTTCTCATTTACACTCACGTTCACAGTCTTTTCGGCAACTGAGGCCATTTAAGATTTTTAACGATACTCAGTATGTTTTAATATATCAATTGGGTGTCCAGGCATTTTTATTTAAGTCATTTGGTATCCAAATGCCTTAAATAAAATCATCGGACTGCCTGGGGTCCGAACCCGCGCCGTTAGGTATAGAAGGTAGACACGCTACCAACTACTCCAAGCCCCGTGGGCATCAACAATCTTAAAAAATAAATATTTGATGACAAAACAAGATGATGAGAGGAAAGATCGATGAGTGTGAGTGAATATACAGTATTTTTACTTTCTCTTACCTCTATAAATATACTGGTATATATTATAGAGAGAATGTATTGGATTCATCTCAAAAGTTCCGGGCCCCCAACCCACCCAAACTTTACCCTCCTTTTGCCATTGAAATTTTCTGACGACTACTTTACTCCTGTACTTCATAGGAAAGATCTTTGTATACACCATTATAGCCATGAAGATGGTCGAATAGTCGACCGAAAAGTCGCTATGAATTTGAATGCAATAAAGAAATAATCATAGCTGCTTAGCCTTTTTTATTCATCCTTTATCAACAGACATTTATAAAAAAATATCTTTTCTTAGTGAAGATTAATTAAATTAACCACAAAATCACTATTTATATGAGAGTGTAGTTATCAATTTTCAACAAATCGTTCGCCTCCCCCCCCCCCCCCCCCCATATTTATATAGAAAAGTGACCAAATTCCTTACTTGATTTCTGCTGAATCGCCTCTATGATTTTTTTTTCCCCACCCTCAGATCTTAACCTTTCCCACCAACATCATATCACGCCCAACATATCTACCCCAAATAGAGTAGCCTATATAACAAAAGCAGGGGTGGAGGGAAGTATTAAAAAAAAAAAAGAGTTTATGGAACATTTCCAGAAAAAAAAAATGGGTCGATGCCCAAAAAAAAAAAGAGAGAAAGAGTTTAATCCTGGAACAATGCCTCTCATGTACGAACAAACACAATCCGGAAGGTTCAAATTGTTCACACACCATTTATCATTGATACATTCACTCAATCGTCCAACGGAAATTTTATATGATTATAAGAAATAGGTCTACGTAACTTATTGAAAAAAAAAAATTGTTTGGATTGAAGGATTTGATTAAAGCTATATTGTTTTAACAATGAAATTATTAATACTTAAATCTAACGAAAGGTTAAAAGGTCAAAATTTGAACGTAGAAAGTGTTTTGATTGCTTATTCTAATTTATTTATTTATGTATTTTTTTTAAACACACACACTTTTTTCTCATTCACACTCACACTCACACACACATTCACACTGTCTTTTCGGCAACTCAGGCCATATAAGACATTTACGATATCCGTTATTAATTAATATACATATATTGGGGGTCCAGGCATTCTTATTTAAGCCATTTGGTATCCGATTGGTTTAAATAAAATCATCGGACTGCCTGGGGTCCGAACCCGCGACGTTTGGTATACGAGGTTAGCACGCTAACCTCTACACCAAACCCCGAGGGTATAGGGATCGTGCGTGAAACATAGAGGCAGCACTATAGCCTAAGTAAGCGCTGTCTAGTGTTCTTTTGACAAACTTTGCGGAATGTAAACATTCATTGCAAACAACATAAAATATTTAAAAAAATGAAAAAAATAATAAAATACTGATTTCAACTAGTTGTCAGTAATATTATACGCGGCCACAATGATAAAAAAGAGAAAAAAAATATTCAACTCAAATCATGTCTATGCGGTAGTTGAAAAAACAAATTCTTTTGAAAGTGTCATAAGCGTCAAAGTCACATTTAAATCCAAATCATTCGTTTTATATTCAAGTTCTCATCAATATGAGGAAATAATGAATTTGGAACTTTAGATAAAATTTTAAAGTTCTTAATTCGTTGATTAACCCGTTCAATATGTATCCTTACAGAAGGTTATGTTACATCTACTTCTTCTGGGGTGAATAGGTCTTTGTGACCAAAAGAGGATTTATTAGTACTTATTAGTTTATTACTTATTAGTACTAGCAGCTTTTAGTAATTCACGAATTTTTAATAGCCGGATACCTCACAAGGATTGTATATTTTTTAAAAATATTTTTTGCTTCCAGGAAAAATCGAGGGAATATAAGACGGATGTTCCGATTTTTCGTTGTTTATAAAATGAGTATTACTACAAATTCTCGAATTTTGATTTGGATTTTCTCTGAAATCGAAAAAAGTTTTAAGGTTAAGCTTTTATTATGAAATAAATGTCATAAATATTAAGAACCTGGTTAACAAAATGAGTTATTTACATGCGTCGAGTTTAATCTCAAAATTCATTTTAATTATGTAATATATTTTTAATTAATTTTGGACTTAGTCATAATTTTTTACTGTTTTTATCCACTGTTTACGTTTTGCTATTTTCATGTGGCTATCTGGAAATTTATAAAATTTCACTTTCACATCCATTCCAGGTTTCTGAAGTGAGGTATTATTACAGCCACGGATACAGCAATTTTTTTCTTAAAGTCGACAAACTTCAAATAATCTCAATATATTTAATTAATAATTATTCAAAAATAAATCACATGTTAAATATTTAACAAATCCCCCGACTAATTAAGATGATTGCCACTAGTTGGCGCAAAGGTCTAGACGCACGGTCCCTATTCTAATTTATAAAAGACATACATGTATTTATTTGTAAACAAATCGTCAAAAATGCCCTGGATTGGAATATTGGATCTCATCACAATATTATTATTATTATTATTGGAAATTCCTATTGGGATCCCCGTTTAATTACCCGAGGTGCTTTCGTGCGCGAAGACACACACCTCAAACCCAACCATAGCCATCTACCTGCATATGAGCATAACTGAAGAATTTGGCTGGGGTGGGCCATGGGACCACTCGCTGGAGGAGGGGGCATGGACCAGTTATTCTGGCTGGAGGAGGGGCCCTGGACCAGCTATCCTCAGGGGAGCCTGGAAAGGGCCATATTTTCTAAATTTTTCTTGGGACAGGGAGCTTTCTGGGGGGGGGGAGCCAAGAGTCTTCTGGGAGTGGGCAGGCTCCCCCGACACCCCCCTAGTTAACCTGTACCTCGTGAAGTTACATCATTTCCTATTTAACCCCTTCTGCGATCATTTCTAGCTAGTGAACTAATCCTTATTCCTTGTTCCTTTTATCCAACCTCTTCTATGCTAGAGAGGATGTCCTAGTTTGAGGAGGGACTCCCTCTAGCACCGACTCCTTTCGAAGAATGCATCACTGAGAGGGAACCTTCTTTACGTTCCTTCCACAGGACGGGATGTCACAACAACTCCCTCTCCTCGTAGAGTTGCCTGGGGGCTATTGTGGTGAGATTCAATATTCCAATCCAATCCCTGTTTGAGAATAAATAAATATTTTTATTTAATGGAAAATCCCATGATTTGAACACGGATCTCATTTGTAGTAGCAGACATCTTAGCCCAATACACCAGCGAGCCCCCTTCACCACAATAACCCTCAAAGACAACTCTACTCCCTCTACTTGCTTGTAAGTGATGCATTCTTCGAAATGAGTCGGCTCTGAGGGAGTCACTCCTCAAATTAGGACATCCTCCTTAGCATAAAAAAGATTTTAAACTCACACTCACACTAATATTCACACACCTAGTCTTTTCAGAAACTTAGCCCATTTAAGACTTAAACTTATTAATATATATTTATTGGGGTCCAGGCATTTAAACCATTTGGTATCCAAATCGCTTAAATAAAATCCTCGGATTGCCCGGGATCTGAACGCGCGACCCTTGGTATAGAAAAACCGCTACTCCAAGCCCGAGGGCAAAAAAGGTGGGATAACAGAAATAAGGATTAGTTCACTAGTTAGAGACGAAAGCAGAAGGAGGATTTAGAGATCAAAAATAATGTAACTTCACGGGGTGCCGGTTGGGTTTGAGGTGTGTGTCTTCGAGGATCTCGATAGGAATTTCTGATAATAATAATTTTTTTATTTAATGAGGGAATCCCGTAATTTGTTTTGTTTTTTTTTGTGTAAAATTTCTCCAATTTGTCGATCTCTGATTACAGATCATGAAAAAATGTTTACTATCAAAATAGATGTTACTGCTTCAAAATTTTATTTTTTATCATCATCATTAAAAAAAAAAGAGAGAGAAATGACTATACACGTTGTATGTATCTGTGTTCAATGACTTGATTTTTACACGCCAATGTATTTATTTATTTATTTTTTTAACTAGTCAAGCGATTAATTGAAAATTGCATAAAAGGATAATTGAATTAATTTTTATTTCAAAGTAAGGATTTCAAAAAAAGGTTTTTTAAAATATTATTTTTATTTATTTTTTTTTTTGCTTCAGGGTAAAAGGGAAAGTGAAATTACTAGCGGCACAATCCCGTCTCTGGTGGGCTCGGTACCTACACCGATTGATTCACCTCTGTTTTAATGAATTTCTTATCGTTATAAGAATCTTTATATCTCCAAAAAGAGTGTATTTTTAAAAGTTTCAAATAAAAAGTTGTTTCGTATCAGGTCAAAACCAAATCCCCTTCTTTTTATCTTGACCAAAGAAATTTAAGTTTTATTTATTTTCAATTGGATCCTATATAAGAGATATTTTGTTCACAGACAGACAGACGCATGTTGCGAAAACCACTTTTTTTGGATTCTGGGGAC
>JAKCPI010011780.1:0-24869 GCA_023213315.1 Euborellia annulipes | reverse complement strand
AATATTCTACGTATAAAATATTGAGAACATTAAAAATGTTTGCGGAAATTAATGAAATAATGGCCTCAAAAAAGAAGAAGAGAAAGAAATTATCAATGTTTCGATTAATTATAATGCTTATCATTTTCAACATCTAAAGACCCCGGTAATATTTAATTTCTATTGAATTGATTCGTTGCGCCTGGGTTGCCGACTCTCGACCCTAGCATCAAGCTCACTGATTAACTAGTGTTGGAAAGTTTTGCGATATTGTTATTCTGTGTGCATACAAAATATCTCAAAATCTGGTGACTTTCTTCTTACCTTCTTCGGTAATCGTAAGTTGTGTTCTGTGCTTGTCACACCAGATTTTTCGTGTCGACATTTATTTAGTTTCCGACAGTACAGTATATTCGATTTTCAAGATGTAAAATTTATAAGTATGGCAAAATATTTATATTTTGTTAACAAGGCAACCATTTCTCCTATCTTTCTCCTATAGTACAGGAGTAAAGTGTGCTTCGAACAATTTTGAGAGCAAAATGAGAATATACATTTAAAAGAGCATCTAAAAAATAATTGATTTTTGAATTTTAATCAAAATCGTTGGAGCGAATTTTGAGAAAATCGAAAAAAACTGAAAAAGTACATCAGTAAAGTACTAGTACTCTTTGACCGATTTTGATTAAAAGCTTATTTTTTCCGGTCCCAGTTCGGTGCCTAACTTAAATATAAAATTTCAATCTCCTGGCCTTTTTCGTTCGTGATATATTTTGTTCAGACACTCAGACTAGACCATGTTGCATAACATGTCTATTCATCAAAATCTCTATATCGAATTTCTGACATGAATCCAATATTTTCTATATAGACATATATAGGTAAGAGAAAGTAACCGAAGGCCCAGTTTAGGAGAAAGTAACCGAAGGCTCAGTTAGAAACAAACCTACAAAAATACAAATTTCTTACGTTTTTTTGATTCATAAAATATTTTCTAAAGTCTCTAAAATTAATTAATAAAGAAAAATACATAGACTATATAAAATATTTTCTTTTAAACACCATACACGAGGACATTTTTCAAACCATTTTCTGGCTTCATAAAAATGTCTTGAAAAAATGGCCTAAATTTCTATCTTGAAAAAAAAAACCTGTCATACACGGAGACATTTACGCTTTTGAGGCCAATTCTGCGCAGTTTGAAAATTGAAACTGACAGCTGAATCAAAATTTCTTTAGGTTAAAAACTATAATAGGGCATTACTATACATAGAAATATATATTATTAATAAAAAAAATATATAGACACACCGCATTTGGAAAAAATTAAGCTCAAGAATTGTTTTTGATTCAGATGTCCAGTTTAAATTTTCAATCTGCGCTTGTTTCTGCGCAGAATTGGCCCCAAAAATGTAAATGTCTCACAATCAGTGTATGACAAGGTTAAAATTTTTTTTTTCAAGCTAGAAATTCCAGGCCATTTTTTCAAGACATTTTTATGGAGTCAGAAATGGCTTGAAAAATGCCCTCAAGACGACGGGCAAGTTGTGAGCTGTGTCATCAGTCACACCAGATTTAAATGAAAAATTAATTTATACTCTCTGAACATGTTGATGGCATGTGTTGAACAATTTCAAAATTTCTCTTCTGAATTTTCTAATTAAAAGTTTACAGTATATACCTGGTAGGGCTATATATATACTTTTTTTTATATATTCCTCCATCAGATTTAATCTAATCTGAATTTGATTGATGTAAAAATCTCTTCTATTCAAAGAGTTTTTTGTTTTTGTATTTAATTACAAATTAAATTTCTCTTTTATTAATAAATTAAATTTATTCAATAAATGAATTACTAATATCAAGTTTGTATGTGTGTAATTGAAAAGAAAAGCAAATTGAAATGAAATACGCTGCTTTGTTGTTGTTGTTGTTGTTGTTGTTGTGATAATGAGGTTTATTTTTTCTCTGAATTTCCGAATTAAATAACAAAATTATGAAATAGCAGCTAACAATATTGCGCACTTGAATTGAATAAAAAATGTATTTCTTTTTTTTGACTTTTATAAATAAGAAATAATTTCTTTTATTATTAAAAAAAAAACAAAAAAACTAGCGGCGCCGCTCGCGTTTGGCGGGCCTCGCATATAATTATGAAATTGTGTATTCCAGTTTTTAAATTAATTTCATTGATCTGCTGTTCACGATATTTTAAACACGAATTAGTCTTTAGTGTGAAATCTTTGTAGTGGGAGGGGGGGGGTGTAGCGGGGCTTCTGCAAAGAAGGTCTATCTATGTTCACATTCTGAGGGTGCGGGATTTTCTTATTATTTTTTTTTTTAAATTAAAAAAACACACTTGTTTCTCATACACATTCACACCAAGGGCGGATCCAGAGGTGTTTCTCGAGGGTGGGGGGTCTGGTGTGACTGGTCACACACCACACAATTTTTTTTTAATTTCGGTAATTTAAACGCGCATTCTGTACCAAATGGCTTAAATAAATTTATGATGATTTAAATCATCGGACTGCCTGGGGTCCGAACCCACGATGTTCTGTATAGAAGGTAGACACGCTACCAACTACACGATTTTTTTCATCAAATAAAAATATTTATTTAACGTAAACAAATCCATAAGTACGGT
This sequence comes from Euborellia annulipes, assembly GCA_023213315.1. Lineage (NCBI taxonomy): Eukaryota > Metazoa > Arthropoda > Insecta > Dermaptera > Anisolabididae > Euborellia > Euborellia annulipes. Next base: position 22,243 of record JAKCPI010011780.1, on the reverse strand, counting down.
CTGGATTGGAATATTGGATGTCACAACAATATCCCCCAGGCAACTCTACGAGGAGAGGAGTTCCTGTGACATCCCGTTCTGTAGAAGGGACGTAAAAAGAATTCCTCTCAGTGAGGAATTCTTCAAAAGGAATCGAGGGAGTCCCTTCTCAAAGTAGGACATCCTCCCTGCATAAAAGAGGTTGAATATTAGGATCCAGATTGCGCAATGGCAGCTGTAGCGCCCTATAATAACCAGGAAATAGAAATAAGAATTAGCTCGTTAACTAGAAATTGAACGCAGGATGAAGAGTTAGAGATAGGAAATGATGTAACTTCACAGGGTGCCGGTAGAAATCGGTTGGGTATGAGGTGTGTGTCTTCGTACAAGAAAGCACCTCGGGTAAATAAACGGGGATCATGATAGAAATTTCAAATAATAATAATCATATTCTTTATATAATTAAATATTTATTAATTCATATACCCGAAAAAATAAGGGAGTTGAACCACGGATCCTCCAAATTGTATTCGGAGTGCCCTTACCACTTTCTCAGAAGCAATTTTAGTCATCAGAAGAAATGGACCCGAATTCGGCGGCACAAATTTCTCCCTCAACCAGATGCAATCTAGATGGATTAATTGAGAATTTTTATTCAATTCTGGGACGAGGTTTTGTTTACCTTTATTTTAAACGGCCGACAAGTGTAGCTGTAGCACTTTAAAATAAAGCTAATTGAGAAGACCTCAAATTTTATCTAGTGGTCTAGTGGTAAGGGGGCACTCCGAGTACAAATTGGTTGATCCGTGGTTCGACTCCCGGCGGCACACCTTTATTTTTCGGGTATATGAATTAATAAATATTTAATTATATAAATTTCCGTTTCGCGGCTCACATACGTGATATATATACAGGGTATCTCGGAAGTGGCGGCAGTAATTGTTGGGGTCGATGAATCGAAAGTTCCTGAGCCAAAAATTTTTTTGGGCCTTAGAAAATTAGTTATTAATTAAAAACGATACCCAATCAGGGAGCGCGCTACAAGAGAATCACAAGTGAGTGGGGATATTTCATTAATTACATAATTAATAAAATATTTAAAAATAAAACCAAAGCTCTGTCTAATGTCAGGGGAAATTCACTTTCTTTGTTTGTAATTAATATTTTATTAACTACGTCCCCACTCACTTGTGATTTTCTTGTAGCGCGCTCCTGATTGGCTATCGTTTTTAATTAATAACTAATTTTCTAAGGCCCAAAAAATTTTTTGGCTCAGGAACTTTCGATTCAGAATTTTTTCTCTATCGACCCTAACAATTACTCCCGTCACTTCCGAGACACTCTGTATATAATATCTTATATATATATATATATATATATAATTTTTTATTTATTAAATAATATTCTTTGTGGTGGGGCAAGAAGTCACTTGTCATTGAACCAACCAAGAGCCATGGAATTTTTTTAATATCTTTCATATAGGTCTATTTTTTTTTTTTTTTTTTTTTTTTTTTTTTGTTAAAAAAAAAAAACATTCTACACTTTTTTCTCATTCACACTCACATTCACACACACATTCACACAGTCTTTTCGGCAACTGAGGCCATTTAAGACTTTTTACGATAATCAGTATGTTTAATATATCAATTGTGGGGTCCAGGCATTTTTATTTAAGTCATTTGGTATCCAAATGCCTTAAATAAAATTATCGGACTACCTGGGGTCCGAACCCGAGACGTTCGGTATAGAAGGTAGGCACGCTACCAACTACTCCAAGCCCCTTGGGCATATAGGTCTATATTTTCTTTCAGTAAAACACAGCGGTACCCCGCGTTTATTTACAAACGTTTGACCTAATTATCTCAGATCTTGAAACAATTCAGAGAGGGCCGCAGGGGGCGGAGCCCCGACGCAGGATAATAATGGACAAAGTTGGCGTAGTCCAATCCTATTGGTTTATTACCCTCTTATAAAGTATATACGCATTTTAACTCGATATATATATATATATATTTTTTTTTTCAATAAATTTTTATTAAAACATCATCATCAGTATCATCATGATTTGAAATTGATTTTAACTTTTAATATTATGCATAAGTAAATAGGGAATGTTAAAATAAATATTTTTAAAATCAAATATTTAAACACGTTATGAAAAAGTAAATTAATCTTATTGACATGAATGAAACGTTTTCATATAATGTGTGTGATGTGTGTGTGTGTCAGTTTTTTTTTTTTTTATAATGGAATATTAAAAAAAAAAAATAGAGAGATTCAAAATTCATTAGCATAGCTACATATTTGATTGATTATTGAAGTGAATGTAGCAATCTTTTTTTATTGAGCCATCTGAGACAATTTCTTGAATAAAGAGATAGATCCCAATCAATTACAGTTACAGTTACAATTAAATCAATGCACATTTTTGTAGATTTAAAAATCTGGTGTGACTGGTCGTATAGCACACTATTTTCTCTTATTTTTCGTAATCGAAAGTTATGTTCTGTGCTTGTCACACCAGATTTTTCGTGTCGACATATATTTAGTTTCCGCCGATATATTAGAATTCAAGATGTAAAATTTATAAGTATGGGAAAATATATTTTGTTAACATGGCAACCATTTCTCCTGTCTTTCCTATGAAGTACAAAAGTAAAGTGGTCTTCAAAACACTTCAATAGCAAAATTAGAATATACATTTTAAACAGCATCTAAAAAATAATTGATATTTGAATTTTAATCAAAATTGTTGAAGCAAATTTTGAGAAAATCAAAAAATAGTCAAAAAGTACATCAGTAAAGTACTAGTACTCATTGGCCGATTTTATTCAAAAGCTCCATGATACGTTCCAGAGGGGTGTCTAAATTAAATATGAAATTTAAACCTCGTAGCTCTTTTCATTTGTTTACATTTCCATCAAAATATCGGCATTCAATTTTTAACTCGATCACAATACTTTTCACTATTTATTTGAAATTCCTATCCGGGATGCTTTTCGTGCACCTCAAACCCAACCGGCCTCTATGAAAGGAGTCGCCACACTTCTTTACGTCCCTTCTACAGGACGGGATGTCACAGCAACTCCTCGTAGAGTTGCCTGGGGGCTATTGTGGTGAGATCCGATATTCCAATCCAGGGCTTGCTTGAGGATTAAATAAATATTTTTATTTAATAAAAAAATCTCGCACGCCAAGGATTTGAACAGGGATCTTCTTTGTAGAAGCTGACACCCTTGCTCACTACACCAGCAAGCCCCCTTACAATACTTTCACTCTTATATATAGGTAAGATAAAATAACAATGTATAAAAATAAATAAAATAAAAAACATGACGTCATCCTCTTTAAACAATTCAAATCCCATTTGTCGAGTGTTTCGGTTAAATTAACGGGAAGAGAAAAGGAGAAATAAAAAAAAATAAAAAAAAAAGAATGAATGGAAAGGAAATATAAATTTGATGCATAAAAGGTTTAAACATAAGTGTAAGAGAGAGAGTGAGAGAGGGAGAAAGGGAATGTCAAAAACAGTGAGAGAGAGAGAGAGAGAGAAAGCTAAAGTAATAGACTCACTTTGAGATAAAGTTTCCATCTGCTTTGTGTTAAGGAAACAGTTACTTGTTATTATTACGTTTAAAGTTTATTACTTATGCCTATTAAGAGATTTAAAAAATATAAAAATAATAAAACATTAATGTGAGATTTATTCAAGATAAAAGTAAGCGCCGACTTTTCGGTTGCAAATCACATCTTTCTCATGAGTTATTAACAAGTATTACGTTTTTCCTAGTGACAAAGACGTCGTGTTATTAGACAAAAATTATTGGCTACCAATCAATTTAAATAAATAGATGCGGAATCAAAATGACCTCCGATTGTTTAAAACATATTTTGCTTGTGAATAGTGAATAATTAAACAACAGAATGTAGAAAATATCTTTAGTTTATTATTTTATTATTCACTATTCATTACCAACACAACAGACAAATGGAGTATTACATCAAACATACTTTGCTTTTTTTTTTTATTTTGCCCGTTTAGCCGGTGGCCATTGAGGTAAAAAAGATTATACAAACAAATCAGGCAACTCTACGAGGAGAGGGAGTTGCTGTGACATCCTGTCCTATGGAAGGTCAGTAAAGAAGGTTCCCTCTCAGTGAAGCATTCTTCGACAGGAGTCGATGCTGAGGGAGTTCCTTCTCAAACGAGGACATCCTCCCTAGCATAGAAGAGGTTAGATAGATGGAACCGTAAAAAAGGATTAGCTCATTAATTGAAATGAAAGCAGGATGAGGAATTAGTGGTATGAAATGATGTAACTTCACCGGGCACCAGTAGATAGCCGGTGGATTTGAGATGTGTGTCTTTGTGCACGAAAGCACCTCGTGTAAATAATTGGGGAGCAAGAACATTAAGATAACCTTACTCTTGTACTTCATAGTATAGATAAAAGAAAATTTTAAATGTTCAAACCTCGCCGCCCGCCTTCGGCGGTCTTGGCCCCCTGGACCTCCCTCCAGCCGGCTAAAATTTATTATTTAATTAAATTTTTATTTTTTCTTAGAGAGATCGAGGATGGTGTTCGGGTTAGATCAGGACAGACAACCGGATACTACGCCTGTAGTAATATATATATTGATCTCTTTTAAAATAAGACAGTGGTATTTTTTAATAAGACAGATAACGAGCAGACTAGAGCCCTGCACGGGCCGATTTTTTTGGCCCGTACCCGGCCCGTGTACGTATTTTTTTTTTTTTGACTTACCGCCCGTAATTTTTTACCATTCTTCAGGCCCGCCCGATCCCGCCCGGAATTTTTTCATGGCCTCTAAGGTCCGCCCGGCCCGGCCCGCGGGCCAACCCGTACCCGTGCAGGGCTCTAGAGGAGACTGAAAAATTACGGCAGTTGATTTAAGAAAAGGGGAGGGTCCTACGCTGGTGGGTAAGCTTTAATTTACATTTATATGTATAAATTCGTATTTCAACTTTAAATAATTAAAAGTGAATATATTTCATACATATAAAGATTTATTTATTTTTTCCCTCCTTCACTTTTATAAACTTAAATGCTCTCTCTCTCTCTCTTTGCCTTCGTCAAAAGAATCTCTCTCTATGTATATGTGTGTGTGTGTGTGTGTGTGTGGTGGTTTTCAATTTAACTTCCAACTAGCGTCATGTTTAAAAGAGTGGAAGGAAATAAATATCTCCTGAGACTGAAAACTAATCTCAAGATCTCTCTTGCTCTTGCTCTTTGGAATTTGTCTTTTAATCCCTTTCCTTTAAATTTAAATTTTGTACTTTTAATATTAATAATAATAATAATATATCTTCTGCCTCTTGAGGCAGCTGCTTTAAAATTTGAGTGTGTGAGTTGTTAAAGTTTTTTTTTTTTTTTTTTGTTCTATTATAATATCACTATAAAGATATCTACATAAATAATCTGCTTTGCATAATAAAAAACAAAAAATGTAGGTCAACAAGATACATGTATATTTTTTTTTCTTTTTCATAGAATAATGTGGCATTTAAAAAGATAGAATAAATGTAAATATTAATTAATTATTTAGACATCGTTGTTATTAAATAAAATTCCGCTAATGATCTGCTCTCTTACAGCTAATAAAAATATGAAAATTATTTTATTTATTTATTTGGAAATCCTGTCCTAACGTTTATTTACACGAGGTGCCTTTCGTGCACGAAGACATACACCTTCCACAAACCCAATCAGCCTCTGGCCGTAGCCATCCACTGACACCCCGTGAAGTTAACATTATTTCCTATCTCTAACTCCTCCTCCTTCGTTCATTTCTAGCTAGTGAACTAATCCTTATTTCTGGTTCTACCGGTTCCTTTTATCCAACCTCTTCTATGCTAGTGAGGATGTCCCTAGTTTGAGGAGGGACTCCCTCAGCACCGACTCCTTTTGAAGAATGCATCACTGAGAGGGAACCTTCTTTACGTCCCGTCCACAGGACGGGATGTCACAGCAGCTCCCTCTCCTCGTAGAGTTGCTCTGGGGGCTATTGTGGTGAGATCCAATATTCCAATCCAGTGCCTGCTTGAGGATTTGTTTACATTTAATAAATATTTTTCCAGGATTTGAACAGGGATCTTCTTAGTAGAAGTCGACACTCTATCCCGTTACACTAGCGAGCCCCCAATATGAAAATTATTATTTAATATATTAATTATAATTAACTCAAGATCAGGGGGGGTCAAACTCGATTTGTTTACATTTTTTCCATTTCAAGAGAGTGACGTCATGGAGCTACTCCTTTTGTAAAAAATCGTTCGAAACAAACAATTTATACACGGCATATTATAAATAAAGCAGTATAAATACCAGGGTCTAAATTAGTTTAGTCCGAAACTATACAATTTGCAAATAAAACAAAATAAATGTGAACTAGGTTATACACAGTCAACAAAGCCGTCAAATAGAAAAATATAAGCAAGGAGGAGCTTCATGACGTAGACCAATCAAAAACTGTGACCTGGAAATTGTTTGTTTACTAGTTTCTGGCCAACCTGTGTATTTAAAGACCTTCTCAAGATCTTGTTTTTTTTTTTTTTTGTATCTGAGCAACTCCTCCAGACGGTCAAGATGACCATGGATTTGTCTAAAATTTTTTAACAAATTTCGTAAAAAAAAAAAAACACATAACTTATGTGCATGTAAATGTCTATTTTTAATAAAGACGATTATTATTATTATTATTATTGTGAATTAAAAAGACGGGGTCTAAATGATCTTCGCTACCGAAAAAGACCTTAAATGAAATAACAAAAAAGTGAATTTTTTTAAATTAAATTCTTGAGAAAAGCCCATATTATACGTAAATGAACTTTTTATAAGAGTTAATAAAATTGAATCTTAGATTTCATAACAAAAATGGAAATTGTTTGAATTTGTTAAATTTTTTGCCAAAGAATTTTTTTTGGAAAACTTCAGATTTTGAGGTCCAAAAATTTCTATTCTAAACCACGATTGTGATTTAATGGGGTTCAGGAGCGACGTCTAAACGTACTTTAAAAAAAAACTAGACTATTATAAGGAATTTTTCAATGCGTTTTTTTTTTAAATGAATTAAATTCATAAGAGATTATTGGGACATCTAGCTATAATTATTTTAATGACTTATTAAAAAATTATCGTAATTAATTTTTTTGTTATCAAGCAAATACAAAAAAAACAATCTGTCCCAATAATCTTTAATTTTTATTTAAATTTAAAAATGAATTTATTGTTATTATTAATCACATATTAATTAAGAAATTTTTAAAATAAGCTTAGATGATTTATTTAAAAATCATCTGTCAAATTAGTTCAGCATTCTTGCAATAGATGGCAGGCTAGTCTAACAGCCGATATAGTATTAGCCTATATCTATATATTTTTATGCTTTTATAAAAGATACATAATATATAATATCATTTATAAAGTATTTATTGTTAAAAGATCAATGAAAATCAAACAAATGCATTAAATATTATTAGCTACCATTTTGACATCTCTTGGCAAATTTTTGAATTACTTGATATTTGGGCATACTATTTATGACACACTACGCCATCTTAGGGGAAAAAAACATGCGTAACCACTTCGCTCCCGTTCCCCCTTAATGAAAAAATCTTATAGCCTATTTATTTTATTCCTATAAATAAAAATATAAATTTCATAAATCGATGATTTTCTAATAAATATTTTATTGATCTCGCGCTCTATTAAGATTTTTCATTATTTTTAATGAACGATTAGCTTATAATTTTAATTATAATAATTAATTACATGTCACATAAATGTTCATGAATAAATATGATTAAAATTCTTATATTGGTTTTAAATTTAAAGATAAAATCAAATTCTTTTGATGTAATTCGATAAATTTCATCTCAAGAGAGTTGGGAAACAATAAAAATACAGTAAAAACGCGCTTTTTAAAAATAATTAATTATAAAATAATAATTGTCAGTTTTAATTTCAACTTTTCCTTTATAGCCCATTTATTCCGAAACTACTTGACGAATTATTATGGGGTTTTTTTTCCATAGGTAGAAAATTTAACGAGGGTGGTTTTAGGTTATTTATAGAGAAACTATATACTGTATAGAGTGACTAGAAATAAAAAAGTTTTTTTTTTTATTCCCCTTTTTGGCTGCATAGGCTAGTAGGGCTTTAATTTATATTTGTTTTAAATTAAATAATAGTAAAATAATTAAATCTCTTAAATGAAAAATAATTAAAAGCTATATATAAATAATAGCGGAGTGTGTCCAGCTGTCTGTCCGTCTGTCACGTTCTGTTTGACCAACTTACTATTTAGAATTTTGGACCTAAATTATGCAGTCTTATAGAGAACAAGGAATAATACTCAGATCCCCAAATTCTCTTAAGGGGAGGCGCAAAAAAATTCCAGAAAATGAATTTGCCCATTGGAAAGCATTGAGTTTTGTCTTGCCTTATGAAATATTAAAGCTAATTAAAATTAAATTAAATAATTAAATCTCATTAGAACCAGGAAGATGTATGGCAGCCAGCAAGTAATAAAGAAACTATTTGATTATCGTCGACGTTTCGGGATCACGTCGATCCCATCTTCAGGACGATAAACAGTTGTTGTTGCTTAGATGGATGCAATTTTGGTTCATACAAAATAAATAATTAAATTTGCATATACCATATATAGATGTAAATGAGAATTGCCGTAAGCATATGGGCTATATTTTTTTTAATTTGTGGCAAATGGGCCCGAAACGACAGTACTGGCCAAGATTGAAAGACTGTCAGTCACAAATTAAAAATATAGCCCATATGCTTACGGCGATTCTCATTTACATCTATATATGGTATATGCAAATTTAATTATTTATTTTGTACGAACCAAAATTGCATCCATCTAAGCAACAACAACAGTTTATCGTCCTGAGATGGGATCGACGTGATCCCGAAACGTCGACGATAATCAAATAGTTTCTTTATTACTTGCTGGCTGCCATACATCTTCCTGGTTCTAATAATTGCCACTCAGCCATCGAAATTTTTCTATATAATTAAATCTCTCAAACAAAAAAATAATAAAAATTATTATAGAATTACATTTTATTTTTTTTCTTTTCGCTGATTTAAAAACATATAGATAGGCATTTATAAAATACATAATTTTTTTAAGATAAAAGCTAGCTCCCCAAAACGGGCGATTCAGCTAGTCACATTTTTTATAATATTGTATAGCTTCGATTTTAATTTTTAATATCTTCTGTCATTATTTATTAATATTTTTCTTATTGGTAATTATGAAAATGAGTATTAAATAAAAGAATACACATTTTATTAAGTTAATCAAAAAAAAATTTTTTTTTGTAGTAAAATTATATCTGGCTGTGTTTAACACGAATACCTTTGAAGTTTCGGACCTCCCTAATTTTTTTTTTTTTTTAATTTATAAAATTTATGAGTAGATTTTATTTTAACAGAGTGTTATTGTAAATTAAATATATATATTGTTTACTATTATATCGGGTCACTTGAGTGAGTGGCTGAGTGAGTGTGAGGACCTGAACAAACAACGATTTTACTGCAGAGTGGTTACGTGATTTTTCCAAGAGAGAGAGAGAGAGAGAGAGAGGGTTTTGTCCATCGTGATGGTGGTCATTCACTGATAAAACAAAAAAAAATTGAATTACTGCCAATTTTTGTGCAATATTTTATTTATTTATTTTTTTTTTTTTTTAGATAACATCTAGTTTATTTTTATATATCCTGAAACTACACGTTCTCCCGAGTAAAATGATATACAACACTTGTATCTAAATCTTTTGGAAATTTGTTTTAAAAAATGATTTTTTAATGTTGCACTTGGAGCATCGATAATTGCTATTTAAGGCAAACAAAACAAATAAAATTTAATTTTTATTAAATAATAAATGCGAAATTTAAATTTATTAATTAAAATTAATTTTTTATTTTATTTGGACTTAAATCCCACAATTATTTTTTTTTTTTGTATTGATAATAATAGAATTTGTTTTTTACAATTAATAGTTTTAATTTACTAATAATAATATTTACAAAAAATCTGGTGTGACTGGCGCACAGCTCTACAACTTTCTCTTACCTTCGGTAATCGAAAGTTGTGTTCTGTGCTTGTCACCCAGATTTTTCGTGTCGAAATATATTTAGTTCCCGACAGTACGGTACATTTGAATTCAGATGTAAAATTTATAAGTATGGGAAAATATTTATATTTTGTTACCATGGCAACCATTTTTTCCTATCTTTCCTATGAAACACAAGAGTAAAGTGGTCTTCAGAAGATTTCAATCGCAAAATGAGAATATACATTTTTAAAGAGCATCTAAAAAATAATTGATTTTTGAATTTAAAAAAAAATCGTTGGAGCAAATTTTGAGAAAATCGAAAAAAACTGAAAAAGTACATCAGTAAAGTACTAGTACTCTTTGGCCGATTTTGATTAAAAGCTTATTTTTCCGGTCCCGGGGGTGTTTAACTTAAATATAAAATTTCAACTTCGTAGCTCAATTCCTTCATGCTTAAAATTGAACACACACCCACCCACACACCCACACACCCACACACCCACCCACACACCCACCCACCCACCCACAGACAGACCATGTCGCAAAAACCACTTTTTTGGATTCAGGGGACCTCAAAACGTGAAGATCCATCAAAATCTCGACATCGAATTTTTGACATGAATCCAATACTTTCTCTCTATATATATATTACATATATACATAGGTAAGAGAAAGTAATAATTAGGAGAAACCTTTAATTAAATCATAATATATTTATTTTAATTAATATATTTAAATTTTTTTGTATTGATAATAATAGAATTTTTTTTGTTACAATTAATAGTTTTAATTTACTAATAATAATATTGACAAATAATTAGGAGAAACCTTTAATTAAATCATAATATATTTATTTTAATTAATATATTTAAATATTGAATTCATTAAAATTAAATTTTACTTTCTTTAGGTAATTAGTGATGCTCCAAGTGCAACATAAAATAATCTATTTAAACATACAAGTGTGATATATCATTTTACTCGGGAGAACATCAGCTTTTAGAATATATACAAAATATTATATGTTATACTAGCATATTTCCATCTCTACGGAATTTAAAGTTATAACAAGTCATTCTATGAAAAATGAAACATTTGAATTTAGTATAAATATTCCTAATCCCCCTGAAATAAGACTAAAAAAAATTAATATAGACCCAAAAATAAATCCTAAATTATTTAATCCAAAAAATATTGCACCCTCAATTATTTAAAATAAATCAATTACTTCTTATCTTTTAGGTTTATAACATCTGTACAAAATTTCAAAATACATTTTTTGTTATTTATAATGGAAGTAGACATCATCATTCCAAAAAAAACACATTTCGAATTCTTAATTATATTTAAGATATCGATTATCGGTAATTGATTATTAATTAAACACATACTTAGGATTATTTAACGAATTCCTGATATTAAATAAAATAAATTTAATTTATTGCCAGAAATAAAAGGTGAATTCTCTTTTCTCTCTCTCTCACTCTCTAATTAAATGTTTCCTGACAACCTGTCTGCTATCTTTTTTTTTTTTTTTTTTAATTTAAATTCGCTAATAATTGATTCCCATTTCATTTGATGTTCTTTCTCTTCTTTTCCTTCCTCTTTTTTAGTGAATGTAATAAAATATATATTGTTTGATTAAATTTCTAGTTGGAAAATGAATTAACGAACAAATGTTTTTTTAAATAAATTTATATTCTTTTTAAATACTCATAATTTTGTTATTGACTATTCATTTCACTTGTGGGTGTCAGTCAGAGCATGGGACGAACAGTTTTTTTTTTTTTTTTAAGGTATTTTTCGGCATCAGAGGTCCTTTAGACTCTATTGAATATAATTGATTGGTAGCCAATGGGGGAAGCGAAGTTCTCCCCTAGCGGAGTGCCCTTGTATTTATATAATAGATCTATTATTATATACATATTTTATGTAATAATCTTACATATGGGTAATTCTTTTACAAGGGGGGGGGGGTCTTGCTGGTGTAGTGAGCCAGGGTGTCAGCTTCTGCAAAGAAGATCCTTGTTCAAATCCTTGGCGTGCGGGATTTTTCATTAAATAAAAATATTTATTTAATCCTCAAGCAGGCTCTGGATTGGAATATATATGATCTTACCACAATAGCCCCCAGGCAACTCTACGAGGAGAGGGAGTTGCTGTGACATCCCGTTCTGTGGAAGGCACGTAAAGAAGGTTTCCTCTCAGTGATGCATTCTTCGAAAGGAGTCGATAATAAATATTTTTCTATGTTTATAAATTTTATATCTTGAATTTAAATGTACCCATACTGTCGAAAATTAAATATATATCAACACGAAAAATCTGGTGTGACAAGCACAGAACACATCTTTTGATTTAAGAAGATAAGAGAAAGTTGTGTGCTTTGCGACCATCACACCAGATATTTTTACCAGAATTTGATAATTCTTTTGTTTATAATTTCGTTAATTATTAACAGATTTTCTCGAATGAATAATTTTTGGAAAGCTAAAGAATATCGTAAATATATGTTATTTGCATTTGAATCATTTATTTCAGAAACCACCTAAGTGCGTTTTTTTCAACTTTCGGAAAACTAAAAAAACTGTTTTGCAGCTTAAGTATAGGTCTAGTCTACTTCAAATATTTTTTTATCAAATCATAAACATGCTATTGGGATAATCTATTTAAAAAATTATTTTTTTTCCTTTAAGTTTTTGAGTAATTAATTTTTGAAAAAATTGCACTTAGGTGGTTTCTGAAATAAACGAGTGATTTTTTAAAAATTATTATTGAAATTAAGTCAAACCATTAATTTTTACCTGTTTTGGTATCAAAGGTAAGTAATAGACACACTTAAGTATAAAAAAGAGTGTTTTTACTATGCCTACATGGAAAAATACAAGTAGACTACACGCTATAGTATGTCTATATACACAGCGTATATACAGAGATGTACTGGAGTCCTTTGAGCCTAGCATTCCGAATAATGTTCCGTTTGTATTTTTCTTCGTGCACAACACCACGCCTACGCTTGGGAATAGGTTCATCATCTGAACTATCCGACATGGCTTAAGAACTATATAATGCAATAATAAACAACAAAATAACACCTAATTTTCATCGAAAACTCACGAAAACTAACTACTCAGTGTTAGGTAACCTTTGAATCAAACCAGCGAGTCACAAAACACGTGATGTCTACAGGGCACGAGTGAAATTTACCGCAGAAAGAACCTAAGCGACGGCTGCGAGTCACAAAACACGTGATGTCTACAGGGCATGAGTGAAATTTACCGCAGAAAGAACCTAAGCGACGGCTGCGAGTCACAAAACACGTGATGTCTACAGGGCATGAGTGAAATTTACCGCAGAAAGAACCTAAGCGACGGCGCTTGGGTTCTTTCTGAAATAAACGGATTATTTTCAAGGCTGCCAAATAGCATTGCTGATGAGGAACATTGGTTATTTCGGCACTAAAAGATGTATTTACCTTTAAACCTCCAACACCAATTAGAACGTTGGAAATACGGTCTGGCAAGATACGGGCTAAATTTAAACACAGAGAAGACCTAGAAGAATATCTGGAATGTGGTAATCAAGTGAGCCACCCACTGATAGTAGCTGGCACGCAGCTGGATAAGGTCACTAAATTTAAAAATCTGGGATCCTAAATAACATCGTCTGGGGACATGGCACCAGATACGCAGTCCCGAATAAACTCGGCCTGGATGAAATGGCGCCAGGTATCCGGAATCCTGTGCGACAAGAAAATACCACTACACCTTAAAGGCAAGACAGTCGTCAGGCCAGTAGCACTGTACGGCACATGATGCGCTCGTCCGAGTCATCGGTGTCGAAGACAGCAACCTTCCTAAATCTGGAGGGCGTAAGAGCGAGTGGGATTCCAAAAACAAGATGGCTGCAAACTCTGAACAACGATATGAGGCTTCATCAACTAACACCCGAGGACGTTCAGGACCGATGCAAATGGCGAAGGCTGTCCAGGGCCCAAACAGACCCCGAAAGGGATAAATGCTAAGAAGAAGAAGACTTCACTAGATAGAAATGAACGCAGGAGGAGTTTTTTCAAATGTTTGAAAAGTGTAATTACAATGTCAAGTTTTTCATTCCTAAGAGGCAAAAAACAAGATGGTATTGTTTAAGAATAACTCAAAAGAAAAAGAAATTATTTAATGGTAAGTAACTTAGAAGAGGAAGCCCACCCATCAAAAATTTCTGACTACGCCTCTTCCCTTTAATAAGACAGATATGTATATTCATTGTCCGATATAGCTTAAGACGAGGCTCAGCCACAGAGGGCGGTTCGCGAAGTTAGTTAATTAATAAATCAATAAATCAAAATCTAAAACATTGTAACCAACAACAACAACAGGTTGATATAATAATATATTTTTTGTAATTAGGCTGGTACATAACATCATTCAAATTTATCTTCATTTTATTATTAGGTTAAAAAAAAAAAAAGAGATATGAAGTGAAATAAATGTGTTTGTGTTTATCACAATTAGTTTGATTATTTATTGGTGTTTAATGAGCCAGGGGGCGAACGCTAGAGGGAGAGAAAGTCAAGAGGTCACACTCCCCCCCCCCCCCCCTTCACGAAATTACGATTTACGTCCTTTCAAAAGATTCATATAATAACTACTATACAATTTCGTTCTAATGAATAAAGTTTAACGCATTATTATTAATATTAATTAGAATTTAATAATTCGCTCTTTTGGGTTTTAAAAGCATTTTGCAATAATGGGATGGGTTGGGAGAGTGATCATAAATTGAAAGTTCGCCCGCCTTGATTAATTATCCTTTACGAAAAGAAAGAAAGAAAAAAAATTCCTTCAAAGGCTGATTATAATCCGCTCTCTCTTTGATGATGCTCCAAATAGGCTTGCCTATTGCATGTCGATCATCAACTAAGAGATGAAGATTATCTTTACGGATTCTCAAAAACAAAAAAAAATCGGGCTAAATACGCAACCCCCCCCCCCCCCCCCTCTTCCTCGCCCATGGTTTCTGAAAAAACCCCTCCCCAAAAAATGTGAATTACAATCACCTGTATTATAAGTTACAAAAGCTAGATTATTATAATTTGGAATTCCTATCGGGATCCCGAGGATGCTTTCGTGCATGAAGGCACACACCTCAAACCGGCCTCTGGCCGTAGCCATCTACCGGCACCCCGTGAAGTTACATCATTCCGATTTCTAACTCCTCCTTCTTTCGTCCCTAGATATTTAGCTAATCCTTGTTTTTGGTTCCTTTTATCCAATCTCTTCTATGCTAGGGAGGATGTTCTAGTTTGAGGAGGGACTCCCTTTGAAAAATCCTTTACTGAGAGAGAACCTTCTTTATCTCTCTTCCTTAGGGCAAATTTGATTACAAAAGATAAGAGAAAGTTGTGTGCTGTGAGACCATCACACCAGATTTTTTTACCAGAATTTCTTTTGTTTATAATTTCGTTTATTATAATGAATAATTTTTTGAAAGCTAAAGAATATCGTAAATATATGTTATTTGCATTTAGGGATGGTAAAAAAAAAATTACATTCAGGTTGACAAACGCGAAAAATAAACTGAAAAATTTCGATTTTTCTAAACTTTAAGTCGTTTGAGGCCCGTCTACGTAAATGCCCTCTGATTAGGCTGAAACTTGATTATTTCTATGTATTTCAATTATCTGCATATTTTTAAGGGGTGATGACTTAAACAAATCTTGAAAAAAATTTTCTTTGTCATATTTATTTTTTCAACTCTAAATTAAGAAGAATTGACTCATGAAGTGAACATTTAAAAATATCATTTTTGTGTCCAGGGTAATTTGATCTTTATGTAAACGATCTCACTACAATAGTCCCCGGGCAACTCTACGAGGAGAGGGACTTGCTGTGACATCCCGTACTGTGGGAGGCACTTAAAAGAAGGTTCGCTCTCAGTGATGCAGGAGGTGGTGAGGGAGTCCCAACTCTTAAACTAGGACTTCTTCCCTAGCATAGAAGAGATTGGATAAAAGGAGCCTGGTGAAACAAGAAATAAGAATTAATTCACCAGCTAGAGACGAAAGTAGGACGAGGAGATAGAGTTATTAAATAATGTAACTTCACGGGGGTGCCGGTAGATGGCTACGGCGAGAGACCGGATTGGGTTTGATGGTGTGTGTCTTCGAGCACGAAAGTGCCTCGGGCAAATAAACGGGGTACCCGATAGGAAATTTTTTTTTTTATTTAAAAACATTCACACTTTTTTCTCATTCACAGTCACACTCACACACACATTCACACAGTCTTTTCGGCAACTTAGGCCATTTAAGACTTTGACGATAACCGTTGTAATATATATTATCTATTGTGGGTTCAGGCATTTCTATTTAAGCCATCTGGTATCCAAATGGCTTAACCCATATCAAGCCAACGTTGCGCAAACGCAACACCAAGTTTACAATTTTTTTATAATACTTTTAAATATTTTTATTAAATAAAATTTGTCTAAATATAAAAAAAACTCTGTAGCTAATAACTTAAGCCCATTTGAATGTTTTTTCATTTCATTTAAAATTATTATATGAGTTAATTCGTGCAAGATTTTTGGCTTCTTTTTTCTATTTGATATAATTTTAAAACTAAGGATTTATTCTAGAATTTTTTTTCATAAAAACTAAGTAAATACCTTATAAATAATGTTTTTGTCATGTTTCAATTAATTTTAATTCGTGTGTCCATGTTATATAGGTAGAAATTAGGCCGTTGCGTTTGCGCAACGTTGGCGTTATCCCTGATCAAAATCCATCTTTCTTGAAAACATATTTTTTACAATGATTAGAAAGAAAATTTTAACTCTGATGAAATAAAAAAGTTGAAAGAAGATTTAGGAGACATGATGGACCCATCACACAACTAAAAAGATATTCACGTAAAGAAAAAAAAAATTTCAATACCTGCACCAAATTTAATTAGGAATTATAATATGATAATGGGGGGGTGTTGATTTGCTTGATCGCAAGATGTCCGAATATAGGATTTCTATAAAATTAAAAAAGTGTTGGTGGCCTATTTTTTCAAATGCTATTGAATTAGCAATCTCAAATTCATGGGGCCTCCATAAAAAAATAAGTGGAAAGGACCATCAAGTTCTTTTACACTTTAGAAGATCTATAGCAATTGAACTTTTAACAGTTGCAAATAACTCAAGATCTCAAGGAAATTTTAATTCTCCCGGACATGGGCATAACTAGGGCCCCCCCCCCCCAGAGAACTCCCTGTCCCAAAGAAAATTGAGAAAAGATGGTGCTTTTCAGGCCTCCCGGAGGATAGCTGGTCCCATGGCCGCCCCCCCAGCGAGGATGGCTTGTCCCATGCCCTCCCCCCAGCCAAATTTTCTAGTTATGCCCATGTTCCGGATCATCAAACCCACTAGATATTAAAATTTCAAATAAATCTCCTGTTCATGTAATTAAAAAAAATGAATCAGGAAAGATGTCGGTATTGCCATAGCCAGACGTTTCATTGTGTGTTATGCTCAAGTTTAGGTACTTTAGTACCACTTCACGAAAAATGTAGTGAAAAATATCATTTACAAAATTAAAATTATATTTAATCTAAAAAAAATCTAATTATTATTAAAAAAATATAAAAATAAAAATAAAATAAATTTAAAAAAATTGTCATGATTTTGATAGCGTTAAACGCCAACGTTGCGCAAATGCAACATGCTCCCCTGCTTAATTATGTAGAGATAAAATTATAATTTTCACTTTTTTAGATTCAGAACATCTAAAATAGTAAATATTATAAATTTCATTAAATTTGGTTCGAGGAAAAAAATGCGGCGTTATATGGGTTAAATAAAATCATCGGACTGCCTGGGTCCGAACCCGCGACGTTTGGCATAGGAGGTAGGCACGCTACCTACCATGCCACACCCGGGGGCCCGATAGGAAATTGATAATAATAATAATTTATGTAAACAATTTAAAAAAATTCGCAACTGATGACGTCATTTATTTTTCATATACTGTATTTATTATAAAAAATATAAATAAAAAAAAAATAACTAAATGGTAAGAGATTAAGATGGGATTTATATTTATTTTATTTATATATAAATATATATAAATCATATCCCCAGTGAAATGAATAAAATAGACTTTGCATGTTTCACACTCACACACACAAACAGAATGTAAATAAATACAATAATCCTAATTTGAATTTCAATTTAAAATAAATTATTATCACTGATACAAACACTTAATTCCTACAATTAAATTGGATTTTTGTTTTATTGCTCTTTTTTTTTTTGCTGCGTTTGTTTAAATCTATTTAAAAGATTAAAATAAAAATATAAGCACATCTCTCGCATTCCACCCTATTATTATAATAATGAAATTAGAATTTCATTGATACCAAAATATCTTAAATACTGTATTGGACCGGCTTCAATTTTTGAAAATAGAGTTCCCGCATCATGCAATAAGTGACGTAGAAGGCAAGGAATAAGCAAAGATAGATAGATGGGGTATTGTGCCACACTGCGACCTCCTGAATCTATTGTGCCCCCACTTTCTACCATCTTCCTACTGTATAACTCCCAGTTCAGACTATCCTTTACAGACCGCTGGCTTCCAAAAAGTTGGTGCAGTTCTAAAAGAATGGAAGCTCTTTTGATAACAGACAATATTCTTCTTCTTTGTAGATCAGGGTTCTACAATTCTTTATGAGATGACCTGGGGGCTCTTCTGCTGATTCACAGAAATTTCTTGATCCAGATGTCCCCTGAGTCTGCAGTATCCTGTTAAGGAGCCCGTCAGTATTTTCAACTTGTGCTTACTGAGTTTCAAGGAATCCGTAGTTCTCTTCTGGTTAAATGACCCAAGAAGTTCTTTTGATATTCTCATTTTTGGATTCTAGCTGTTCTTTTCCTTTGAATTCAGACTCGCCCGGATGGTGTTCATCCCAATTACGCTGAACTGCTCAGGTCCAGTAAAAGCTTATCTGCTTCTTTGTTACCCTCCAGCCCAGTGTGTCCTAGGAAATTTATCTAGCTGTAAAATCCACATCTTGTAACATGGATTGAACCGTACCTTTTGGAGTTAAGCCCTTCTCCCCCTTGACTAGGCGGGTAGCCCACCAAGGATGGGCGGAAATTTCATCGTTCACAGATACAACCCCACTTTTGCTTTCAGACGATATCAACGATATCAAAAGAAGAATGTTGATACATTCTGTTTAATTTCAATTTAAATCTATTTTTAATTAAATAATTTTAAAAAAAAGCTTTCTTTAAATATTCACGTTAAATAAATAAATAAAAAAAAAAAAAAAGAAATATATAAATAAATTTCCCTTCATGGCCAGCAATATCAGATTGTAATTTTGCAATTCAAACACTTGATAAATAATTCTCTTAAAAAGCAAATAATATAAAAAAAAGCTTTTCATTTTTATTCTCGAACATCTCCCTCCTTGTTCACACACACACACACACACACATTTATAGAAATTAAATTAAAATCGGGCAAAGAATTTTTCTTTTTTTTTTATATATTGAGGAAACAAATGTAGGAACATTTTTAATAATCCCTCTCTCTTTATTTTAAATTCTAATTTAATTTTGTCCTGATTAATTAAACAAAAAAAAAAAAAAAAAATATTACATGTAACGTAAAATTTCTAAAATATCATTCAATTCAATTCAATTTTCTATTGTGAAATGAATATAAAGAGAAAAAAAAAAACGAAACGAAATTAAAAAAAAAAAAAGAAACCCTAGATTAAATGTAAAATGAATATAGAGATGGCAAAAATTAAATATGATACATAGTCAGAGTTCAAATGGCGGGATCATATGAATTTTCAATCGTTTTTCATATACTTTCGTGCTTGAATAATAATATAGCCTACCCAGTTTGTGAAATCAAATTCATAAACTAGTTTATATATATAAATCAAATAGTAGTCGAGATGGTAAAGGCGTAAGTCAAATTCATATATACAAATTATGAAGAAAGAATGAGCAAAGAGGACCTTAGAGGGAATACAGGAAAATAATTATCCTAAAACTTTTGGAGTTAATAATTGTTGAAGTTACAATTTCTTCCATAATAATTGTTTGAGGAAACATTTATGTATTCTTTGAGTAACTGCAATTCTTGTCAGAAATTCGATATGAGTTGTGGTGTGCTAAATAACAATTAATTAATGTTAATGGAAATACGGATTATTTTTTTTTTTGGAATCGTTGCATAAGGTCCGAAGACCTATAATGACCATTGGTCACATGCAGCCAGGAAGAAAATAAAAACAAAAGGAGAAGCATAAAAGGGGAACTCAACTGCGGGAACTGAAAAGATGCCTGTTGAGATTCGACTTGAATGTCTGAAGATTGTTGGTTTTGGGGAAGATAGACACAGGGAGCTTGTTCCAATCACGGGATAAAGGAAGATTGGAATTGACTAGTTCTGTTTGTCGTGATCTGAACAGCATAGGGATGCTGGGACGATGCCTCTCTTGTGTTCCGTGGGATAATTGATTTTAATTCGGCAGAACATTGAGCATGATAATACCTATAGAAGAGAAAGAGTGCAGACACTCTTCATCCATGATCTAGTGACTGTAGGGATGCGCTGAGAGTAGAATCATCTATCAGTCTGATTGCACACCTCTGTATGGCGTCCAAGGAGAAGAGAGCGACTTTCGACGCACCTCGCCAAAGATGAGAACCAGGGGATTATAAAACTCACCAAAAGTGATTTTTCTTTACCTCCAAAGCAATTCACCTTCTCCTATGATTTAGAAATGAGGTTTTGCACCCTTAAGGCCTATTTCCACTAGGTCGTGCCGGTGCCATGCGATGCTGTATATTGTCTTTGACATTGTTGTTGTCATAATCGGTATTTTGTAGGTTGTACAATATTAAATGTTCTTTGATTTTCCTAGTCAACGGAATTTAAATAAAAAAAACAAACACAATTTTGAATAATAAAAATAAAAAAAAGGATAAGGAGCAATGGGAAAAGGGTAAGCAGCAATGAACAAAGCGAGATATCGGCACAAAATTAAAAACCGGAATGGCAGTGGTACGGCACGGCACATCTGGTGGAAATAGACTCTTATGGAGGTGTAATAGAGAGTACAAGAAAAAATATTCCTCGAGAAGGCTCAAAAATTTCCCTATTGAAAAGCATTGGAGTCTTCTTTTGAAAAATCAAAGTTAATTAATTTATAGGTGGCTTATAATTCGTTAATGTTCATTTTCCTGGATATCTTTCCCCCATGGAATCATATTGGAGAGGAGTCACACCCACCGAAAGCAGACCCCAGCTACTCCAACTACTATAACTTTGTATCCCTACCTGGGTGTAGCGTTGGCGATGTTGGTGGAAGTCTCCGCTCGTTGGTTCGATTTTCGTGTCTAACATTTGGTATAATTGCTGCCTGATGGACTAGAGCTGCAAGGATCGGAGTCTCTGAGGCATTGGCTGGAGATGAAGACGATCTTCGAGACAAGTCTCCTAATTGTTGCTGTCTAACAGGAGATGTCACGTATCTGAAGCAATTAAAAAAAAAATAATAATAAATTACCACCTGGTTCAAAATTTCTTTTGTTCTCGATCATAGGCGTAGCCAGAAATTTTTGATGGGGGGGGGGTTTAGGATTATTTCTCCCCCCCCCCCCACCCCGACTAATAGGGCAGTATAGGGCGTCTAATGAAATATATGACTAGCCCCCCCTGGACCCCCCTCGGGGTGGCTTGGGCCCGCCCTTTCTTAATTAAGTGCCGCAATTTTTTAATCAACTCGTATCAAGCAATAAATAATGCAAATCTCTTAATTTTATGTATATGGGATTAAAATACCGGGTTGTCTCTCTATGGGTTTCTCTTGACCAGACTCCTATCTCAGAACTATTTAAGAAAAAAAATAAAAAATTTATTTATATAATAATTTTTATTATTTTTCATTTGCGAGATTTAATCAAATTTAAGCGGCTTTAATTTTTTATAAAGCATAACAAAAATCAATTCTTTTCAATGGGAAAATTCTGAATTTTCTCGAATTTTTTGCGTTTTATTTAATTTTTTTTTTTTTTTTTTTTTAAGCTAGAGAAAATTATTATATTTTACTTTCTCTTACCCTATATATGAAATATATAGAGAGAAAA